>JAWWES010000115.1:4342649-4401786 GCA_035583135.1 Lophotriccus pileatus
CTTCCCAGTATCCCATCTAACCCTGCCCTCTGGCAGTGGGAAGCCATTCCCTGTGTCCTGTCACTCCAGGCCCTTGTAAACAGTCTCTCTCCATGTTTCCTGCAGGCTCCCTCCAGGCACTGCAAGGCTACAATTAGGTCACCACAAAGCTTCTCCTCTCCAGGCTATACAATCCCAACTCTCCCAGCCTTTCCTCCCAGCAGAGCTGCTCCATCCCTCAGATTGTCTTGGTGCCTCCTCTGGGCCTCTCTTTTTCCTTTCTGAAGAAAGATGTTACAAAATCATTTTTGCACAAAACAGCAGTACAGTTGTTCAAATGGGCCTCCTTTAAACAGCAGCACAAAAATGCCTCAGTGCTGGGGGCATTTTCCAGGCAGGGACACAAACCCCTCCTGGCTGGTCCGATGGCAGCACTTTGTGCTCTTTTGCGTAAGAGACAAATCACCTCAGCAAAAGGAGCCTGGAAAAAGCATCGCCTGTCCCAGGACACTGCCTGGGACATTCCCACAGGAGAACAATGCAGACCTGAGGTCACCGCACTATTTCAGGGACACACAGTCTTGTGGGGGTCTCGGCACTTTCCTTTAACAAGCACTATCAGCATAATGCACGGAAGTGCCAGGGGATTTTGGGGGGGACAGAAATAGTCTTCCATACTTGTCCAAACCACTGTTTGATCAGCAGTGTTGGAGAGGGTGAGACCAGGGCTTGTGGCATGGGCAGGGAATGTGGCAGGTACTTCCCTGTCTTATTTGTGCCCACGTTCACCAAACCCAGCAGAAGGAGAGTTTTTACAGTGGATTCCCACTCGTCTATAGGAAGGAAAATAAGGGTAGGGAGAAGGAGCTGGGGTTTTATTACTTCCTGCCAGCACTCTGAGGATACAGCAGCTCTCACACAGGACTGTGGGCACTGCTATTCCTACAAGGCAACTGTGTGACCTGCCTGGGATCCTGCTTAGCCAGGGACTGGGAAACACAACCGTGCAGCTGTTAACCAGCCATGAGCCACTGAGAGATGGCCATCAGGGCCCAGCATTCCCTGGAAGACAGCAACATGCACAGCCAATTCCATCTTCTCTGGCAAAAGAGCCATCACTGAGGGCTCCCAGCAGGAACAACCTCGCTATAGGGGTGTGCAGCTCCCCGCAGCCTGTGGGATCTCCACCCTCAGGGATCTCAAGAGGACAAAGCCCCAAGCAACCTGCCCTACCATGGAAGGTGCCCCTGCTTTGGGCAGGTGTGTTGGACCAAATGAGCTGCTCTTCCAACGTGAAGTACCTGTGACTGAATGAACTTCAGCAAGATGAAACAAGAACGGGCCAGACTGCACTGCCAGTATCCCTATGGAATGCCACCGAGGCGTTTCAGAGAGCTGGGGGAGCTCTGGCTTCAGCTGAGGCACAAGCTGAGACACTTTATGGAGTGGAAAGTCCAAGCTGTGGTATGTTTTGACCATGCTCCTTTAAAAACTCACTGCAGTGGCAGAGAAGAAATGCCAAACCTTTGTTGGTTCGTGTTTAAATCTAATTTCACCTTAATGACAGAAAAGCGTGGATAGAAAATAAAGAAACCTATGATGGCTGCATTTAGTCCTTTCAAAATATTAAGCCTCTGTGCTAAGAGATGTTATCATTATAATTAATTGCTGTTAAATTATAATTTTCATTATCACAGAAATATTTGAAATGGAAGGATATGTATTTAACCAACCAGTGTGCTGATCAGGGATTAATAGAAGCTGAATTCCGAGCCTTGCTGAGCAATGTGTTCAGTTCCTGCAGTTTCCATGGCCACACAGTAATTTCCCATTGTTAAGTGCATGCTGTTTTGTGGAGTCAGATGCACTGCACTGTGCTGACAGGATGCTGGAGGAAAGCAGCAACACCACAGGTAAGCCAGGCCATGGCTCAGCAAGCCTGGGATCCAAGCTAAATCCCAAAGGTGAAAGTTGAATGAATAGCAGCAACAAACATATCGTAGACTACAATTAAAATCACTTGTGTAACTGAAGGAACCCTGGTATCTATAAAATGCAGTTATTTCTAAAGAAGGGAGTTTTAAAAATGCATTAATTTTAATGAGATTTGAAACAAACTGCCAATAAGAAGCATTAGAGGAAAAATCCCTAATCTTCTCTGGCTCTAATCTGCAAACCCATCATGCAGAGCTCCCGAGGGAGTCCTGGAGATGGTGTCTTTTGAGGCTGGAGGAACTGACAGCTTCACCTGTTCACTCGCTTGAGGAAAGCTCCAGAAAACTGAACCACAACGTCAGCTTGGACTCACATTCCAACCAGACTCTGTGTATTGAATGGATTTTTAAGAAATCTATGTGGCAATTGAAAAATAATAATTAATAGTAAGAAATCTTTCTTGGGACTGCTGAGGCACAAGCAAGTTGCACACGCATTTTACTTCCTCACATCAACATTTTCCCGCTGGTCCGTTGGATTCCAATCCAAAGGTCATTTACGGATCTGCTTTTGTGGGACAATGTGGAATGTTTAAGCAAAACCATTTTAGCCTTTGGAGTTATGCAAAAGTGGGGAAAAGAGATCCCTTTCCAGCATGGCATTTCCTACCCAGGTAACAACTTTAAAAAAAATTAGAAAAAAATCCCCTTTGTTTGAAACCCTCAAAGGAATTAGCTGGGTAAAATTATACTTTGAACACCTTAAAAATGTATCTTCCTCCAGAAACATCACTTGTTTTTCTAGTCTCAAGAGTGAGTGTGCCAGGCCTTCACCTCAACAACTGAAAGGCCCCACATGGGGACAAAGGTGGGGCTCCCATGGAAGGTGTCCAGGGCAGCTCCCAAGAATTTACCTTCGCTTACTTTCTTTCATTTCTAGCACAATCAGAAAATGAAGCGTCAACACCAACAGCTCAGCCTAATCAATACAAAAGCACCCAAACACTCCTGATCAGTCATTTCACTGAGGCCTCCTTAATTGTGTTGCACGTGGGCTCTGTATTCTGGGCTTTGCCCTCCCTTAGAACGTGAAGCAGTTTCGTGGTATTTTCTTTAAAAACTCCCAAAACCAGAACCCAAGCAGGCCCAAGCAGGTTATGAGATAATGGCAATAAAGGAAACACAGAGCACAAGAAGTTCTGAAAGCTCAGTGTCTAATTAATGCTCCAGCTGTCTGCTAATGTGACAGCAATGTCAATGGAACACAGTTCAGGTATTGATTAAGCACAGAACTCTTGCATGTTTGCAGAGATTCCTTGAACTATGACCATTTGTGTGCTTGCACCCATCTTACTCAGTCCCATGGTAAACCACGGGTACACAGGCAGGAAAATGCATTTATGGCACCTTACACTGATCTGTGTGTTCCTGGAGCCTGAGCAGTGACAACTCACTGATTTCCAGGTCTCCAAACTTCCAGGCACATTTCAGCCCAGCTCAAACACCCCAGGTGTTTATGCAGAAGGAAAAGCTCCGTGAAGACAGCCCTGAATGTGGAGTCCACGGTGACCTGCAGCTGACGCCAGGGATATGTTTCTAAACTTGGTAACCAGAAGGGAGAGCTGAGTTGTGCAGCACAGAAAACAAAAGGTGTTCTGGCATTAGGTGGCTCACTCAGGGACACTTGAAAGCTGCCAGAGATTGGTTGGGATGGGCCACACTCCTGAAGACGGAGGAGAGGGAAGGGACAGCCCCATACCCGGCACCCTGAAATGGGGACTGTGGAGATGGCACCGCCCTGCCCAGTCATTTCAGTCACTCAGGGAAAGCAGGGGAAGTCCCCTTGCTGCTGTACTCTGTGTGTGTCCCAGCCCTGCCAGAGCCAGCCTGGGGAGCAGCTCTCCTGGCGCCAGGGCAGAGCTCCGATCCATCCCTACAGGGAATGGCACTGCCAGGACACACTGCTCGGCTCAGGGCTTTACATATGAGGTGTCCTGAAGTGTTGTCTGCTTTCCAGGACAACTTGAGACTGCTTTTATTTAGGAAGAAAGGACCTGCAGTGAGGAATTGGCTGGAACTCGGCTGGCGCCAGGAGCACAGGGCACAGAGCATCATTAGCACCCACAGGCTGGAAGATACTAGGGCAAGTCAACTGTTGGGAGCAAATGTTCCAGCAAATAAGGTTTATATCACAGGGATTTTATAACATACCCTATCAGACATGTTTGTTTTGGAGAGAGAGAGGCACTCAGTAATATGTCAGCGGCAGTGGATTTGTGGAAAAGCACTGCCACAGTTCCATGTCTCGCCCTGGCAGTTCCTTCCACGAGGACTTAGGCAAGAGCTGAGAGCAATCGGGTCCAGGTGCAAGGAGCACATCTGTTAAGGGCTGAGGTGTTATCAGTGCACCTGCAGAGGTGACAGTGGCCAGGACCTCACTCTGGGAACAGTGAGCAAACGGGCTGCAGGCACTGCCAACTTTCTAAAGCAACTTCCTGGAGCTGGGAGCAACACACACCTTCCTGTTCCCAGGGAGAGGCCATGAGGATGGAACTCAGCTCACACCCCACAGGGTGAACAAAGACATGGGGAGGGAATGGGGAACAATTCCCTTCTGAGGAAGCAGATGCAGTTCCCACAGCCATGGCTAGAACAGTTCCCAATGTCCTTTCCTTCTTTCCTGGGCTCGAGATTAGAGCCTGGATCCAATTAGACTTCATCCACTTCAGCACAGAAGTGCCACAGACCCCATGGCTTTCACCTCCAGTCCCAGCAGGTGGGGGCATAGCACAGCCCCTTGACTCGGGCTGGGAGTGGGTATGGACACTGAGTCCCAAGGAATTCCTTTTTATTCGGGGAACATGAGACACTGAGCGTTTACAGGCAGAGTTAACCCAAATTATTGAACTCCCTGTCATGAGTAACAGAAAGGTCAGAAGTTCAGAGCACAACCAATATCTGCTGTTCCCAGACACCTCCCCTATTTATTCAGACCTTACCTAACTGCCATTCCCTAATGGCTGTTACTCATCCCAGACTGCAATCGCAGCACAGTCACATCCGTGATTTCACAGCAGCCTCTTCCAAGAGATTGCCAGGCACACCCTGAAACAAGCAGCCATTGCTCTACCAAAGTCTAGTTTCCCTGCAAATAACTGTGGAAAGATACTAAACTAGCTGGAGAATTAATTATTACCCAAAGCAAACCGTAGTTAGTTGACTGCAGATGTAACAGCCAGGTTTGCACTTCTCTTTTTTCCTGGAACCAAATCACAATCAGATCATATTTACAAAAACTGGAAACACTGCCTGGATAAAATGGACACTGAGAACTGCACTTTTGGCGTTTTTTTGGAAGGAGAAGGCTGAATCCAACATATGGCACTAGCATGGAGAAGCTGAAACCAAGGAGGAGTTGTTATTTCACAAAAATGCAGGAGCAGGCCTGTATTTGAGAGACAAATCCCTCAGCACTGTGCTGCTGTGCAGTTCCTTGAATGGGGCTGTCTTGGTTTAGATTATCTGGGAAGTGGGCACTGCATATTGGCTGATTTTCTGAAGAAATGCCAAGCCATTAAGTGAAATTTAAGTATCTTCCTTAAAACGTAGGGTTTTTTTCCAAGAAAAATCCGGGCAGGCAGCGTTTATTCTCTTCAGATAAACTCTTAAATCTCTTTGTAACCACATGTTGTTTTGTTTAATCTCTGCAGGCATAAGGTCAACCCTTTGCCTGTGATTAGAGCGCTGCGGTCACACAGATCGTGTCTGTGCCTCGCCACCGTGCTTTCTGCACTGGCTCCTTGGTGAGCAGTTGTGCACCTACTCTACCTGAAAACTCACTTCCAGAATGACTAAAACAGACAAGAGAGCTTACAGAGTCTAACCTGAAACCCAAACCAATCCTTGGAAACATATGCCTCACCCTTTTGGCAATATGCAAGGCAGAGATGTCTGAGGTCTCTGCACGGGACACCAAATCTGCCTCCTTTACAACGCCATTTGGGATGATGCTTTTGCTGTTTGCCCATATCGATAATATATAACAAATATTTATGACCACCCCAATATAGTTTTACCAAAACCAGTGCAGGACTGTGCACGCTACTGATTCCCACCAAACAGCAACACGACCCTGTCCAGTGTCAGTCTGTCGTGTCCATGTGCCTTCAAGAGTTATATTTTTATGCACCAACCCAACTTGATTGAACGTGGAACTACCAGCACTTCCAGTTATGCCGTGAAAAGGCCACTTGGTAATGGCAGGCCTTTGAGAAGCCTCTGAAAAGGCTGGGCCGTGGCCCCCAGCCCATGGCCCACGGCTGCCTGCGTGTCTGCTGTCCCCGCACACTGAAGGGCCTTTCTCTGTAAGCTCCTTTCTCCGGAACACTGGGGCATTGAGCTGGGCTCCCAGCCTGGTTAATATTAGTTTGGCTACAGTAGTTCCCTCCCAACAAAGGAGGCTCTCAGCCCGGGATACCCTCGTTCCAGCAGCCACTGCACAAGGGCTTTTGTGTGACCGTGGGCTCTCCCGGCCACCGCCACCTTGGGCTCCACAGCACAAGTCACAAGCGCCAGTGCTCCCCATCCATCCCTCTGGTCTTTTCTGCCCTGACAGAAATGTGAGGACTCAGCTCTATGCATTTGCAGGAGCAGTGAGCCTCATGTAATTAAGGAGGGCATGGGAGCCGAAAATTGCTCACTGCTCGTGAAAATGCATATAGCGAGTAATGCATGAGTTCCTTACACTCCACAAATAACCCTGTCCTTTGAAAGGACTCATTTGGAGCTGGGAGGGGAGTTGTTTACTAATACTCATTAAACAACTTTAATCTTTGGTGTCCTTATGTCACTTCACTCAGACAATCGCACTGGGATAAAGGCCATTACCTGCCAGGCTCAGATATCAACTTCCAAATGAAATTCCAGATTCCATTTCTTGTGGGAAGGGCAAAGCAGATTCTCAAATACTTTGTTTTGTTATTCTATCTCCTTCAGCACAGCTTTGAAAGTTAACAGGGACTAATTCCCAATATTTGGTGTAACAGTTTTCCCAAATCCATCTATTCAATGAGGATAATTCATTTTCACATGTCATACCCTGCCACTTAATAGCTGATACTTAACATTTCCCAATTCAACTTAAACTGGGACAAAAAGCCCTTCAGAGCTGTCAGGAATCAAACACTCACGAAATTCAGCCTCTGAGCAGAAGGGGTGCACTTACCAAACCCTACACCCTGTGCTGGGATCTCAGGGGAGAGGCAATGGGGATTCTGTGAATCACACTGTAATTCAATTTCCTTCACCACTTTTACTCAGCTTAGGCAGCAGCTCCTCCATTTTAATAGTTGAAGCAAGCACCCAACAGAAAACAGAAAGATGAAAGAAATGAAGGAAAAGGAGGAAATCATAAACTCAACTTGGGGAAGGGCTCAGGAATGGAAGACAACCATTGTTCTGCTGTTTTATCACCACTTTCATCTCTGTCCGTTGGCTTTTTTTATTGCCCCACTTTCCACAGAAGTTAATGGCAAAACCCACAATCCATTTGAATAGGGCTCTCGGATAGGAAAAATATTTGGAATAGGAGCCTGTACTCCCAGGTGGTGGTTACAACGTGACTACAAATCAGCGTGACATGGGGCTTCTTGAAGACAGGGAATGCAGGAATATCCAAGGGCTGGTTCCCGTGCTGCATTCCCAGATCCACAGAGCTAGGGAGATTTACACCCGTTCTGAGCATCACACAAATCATTTTCCTGCTCTAACTCTGCCTACAAATCACCCCCAGGGTATTCAAACCACCTCAGTGTCCCATGTGAAAATACCTGCTGACAGGCTTTGTTTACCTCACCAGCTCAGAGCCGCAAAAGGTGCACCAGAATTACCCTTTTTGAAAGGGCTACAGCACCCAGAGATTTCTGTTTGTTTTCAAATCAAACCTAAAACCCCAAATATTACAAATATACTCTAAATGAAAACTGAAGAGAACAGACTGCAGAAAACCTGAGCCAACAGCTAGAGCTGTAAATGTTCACTGTTGTTATTTCAGTGAGGAGCCAAATCCAGTCTAAATGTTTACTTTTTGGCCTGTATCAACACTGACCACATGAGCATAAATACCTTACCCTGAGCCCTTTTAACCTGCCTTCTCTATCTTCACAAGTACCAAACCTCATGCCCAGAAAAGGTAAATCTTTGCCCAAAAGCTGAGCCAAGGATTCAGGTGTGTTTGCAGGAATCTTTCCACTGGAAAGGATAAGGGCCCAGCTTTCATAGAAATGCACGTTCAAGTGAGTTTGAGATCCCTTTAAAACCCTCCTGACAGGGCTTCCAACCGTGTAGCCTGTGCTCAGGTGTTCACCAAACCCAGGAGTTGGAAGCTGAGACACAGGCAGGCTTTGTAGTGTTGCAGACAGCAGGAAATCAAGCAAAATTTGTGACAGAACAGGAATATATTTGCAACTTCGGTGGATTTGAGACGGTAGGGGCTGAAAAAGCCAAAAATCCATGTAAACCAGACACAGGAACAGACACATTTCATGTGGCATGAAATCCAGCCTTTACCTGAAATTACCATGACAAGAAATGCCAGTGCCCCATTTGGTAGACAAAGTAGGGTGTCCCGAGTCAGTAATCACCCCCTGGAGCCATGCAGGTCACTGCTCCAAGGAATCAAAGCCTTTCCAAGGTAAATCTTGGAAGCAGGAAGGTGACTGCTCAACTGGCTGCTCAAAGGGCACCCCCAGACCCCCAGAGGATCCTGGTGTCCCAGGACATGTCTGTGCCCCGGTGCAGGAGGGCACTGCAGCTCCTGCAAACTTCTCTGCTGGTTTATCCTTAGGCATAGGCAGGGATTTGTGGGGGAGATTTTCTTGCAGGAAAATCTGGGGAAAACCCTGCTTAAGAACAGAAAATGAGGAAGATGTTCTTGCTGTCCTGCAGCCTGGATAGGAACCAATCTATACAAATAGGTCCATGTATTGTGGAAGTGATAATATTCCAGTGACCACTCACAAAGTGGTCACTTTCCATGGCAAAGTGGAACCCAGAGCAAACCTACTCGGCCATTGCAGATCAAAGGATCCAAGCCAAGGAGCTGCCCTCCTGGAAGGCACTGCTAGCACAGTGAGGGGATCTGCTCCAAACACCCAAAACACAGTTGTGTTGCCTTCACTGGTACAGCCACAGTCAGCCTGTGTCCCCAGAGTTTAGAACTGATCTGAAACACCTCTGATGGGAAAGACAGCTCACCTTCCCTGCAGGCTTATTCCAGTGTCCAGTTTTTCAAACATATTCTTTCTGACATGGCTCAAAATAAAGGCCCTTCCTCCCAGGCAGCCTGGTCACCAAAATACACCAGGCTCCCACTAAAAATGCCTGGTCTGCAACCTGAAATGCAGCATTCCAAAACTGACCAGGCCCAAAATGCCCCACACGGCAGGGCACAGGATAGAGCTCCTTTGAAAGCTGGCTCTCCTCTGGGATTTATCAGGAGCATCGATCTAGCTTGCCCCATCCCCCCGGATTTTACATTTGTAATTGCCGCTGGAAATCTCACACCTCAGGCACAGCTCTGGAGCTGAGGCCCAACTTTGCAACAACCCGGCAGAGCTGACAAAGTGCCCGAGCTCCCAAATGCCAGGGATGTTAATAAATACCCCGCTGTCCCGCTAAACAGGTGGGCAGAGCCCCTGAGCAGTGCTGAAAGCTGTTTCCCTGTGCACTGACACCACTGCCTACCTACCTGCTGGAAGGTGATACAGCTCCAGGGATCTCCTTCCAATTTTCCCACTCGCATTAACCTTTTCCTGCCAGCTCCTACAACCGTGCCCAGCTGAAGCACAGGATCCTGCCACCCTCAAGTAGCACAGATGACAGCCTTCATTTACAACAATAGGTCTGGTTTGACTTTCATTGTCTGTCTGACTGTCTTCGACTTAGCAGGAGGAATCTCCTCCACTGACACAACCTGCACGAGCTCCATGGCAACGTGTTTCCCACAAACGAGTTTTGGGGTTCTGTCTTTACTTGCAGAGAGCAGCTCCAGCTCTGCAACATGATTCCTCCACGCTGAACAAGTGGCCATGAGAACCAAAACTCCACACCTAGGTTTTTAGGATGATAGCAACCACTGATGGTATCACTCACTTATCATTCCAGCACCGGGGGAACCAACCGTAATAGGAACTGAGTGAAACTTCTTGAAGGAAACACAACCTGCTGCAGCGTTTTCCTCCCCACACCTGCGCTGACATTCTCACGAGCACAGGCACTGAGCATGGGAACTCCTGCATTACCATACACAGGGCTTCAGGCTTACTTTTGGCACAAAGACAGCCATGATTCACTCCTGGCGGTGGCTTCTGCCATGTCCTGCTTCACTGCAGCCCATCGAGGCAAATGGGAGCCGGGATTCCCTGCAAGATGACCCTTTCCAGCTGCAGAAGGAGCTGATCCAGTCCCTTCAGTGCAGTCCCTCACCTTCACTGGCTACACCCCCCACTGGGACTGGGCTACAAAACCTGCTTTAATTGCCCCACACAACCAGCATCAGGTTGAACAAGAGTTTCCTTACAAACATCACTTCAAGGCATTTCAAAGAGATGGAAGGTAGGAGTGCCATGGGGATCACCTATGATCTGAACTTGCTCTGTCTGTAGCATTTTGGGGCAGAATTCGGCTGGCTCCTCTCCTTACACGAAGCTGCCAGTGCCAAACCTCCTGTATTGTCTATGTTGGGAAAGAGGAGGTCAGAGAGAGCTGTCTCCTACTCATTGCTGATTCAGACTTCTCTTTGTACAGGGCCTGAGCACTTGCTCTGTTATTTCAGACAAAACAATATGCTCTCAAGTGGTTTTTTTGAGGCAAACTCCCAACATTCACTAGACCTGTGCCTTGCTACAATCCAGTGCAAAGCTGGGGACTCATGAGGTAACTGCAGGAACTGTGAAAAAAGAGGGACAAATTCAGTGTGGGAAGAACATGAGCAGAGGTTATGGTAACCTGTGTGGTGTTGCTCTGGAGAACTGTCCTACCAGAGGCAGGAGCAGTAAAACAGTTATAGAGGAGGAAAACACAAAAACAGCAAGGCAGGAAAGCTTCCCAAGGGACTTTTTACCAGACTGATGAAGGTTTGAAATGCGTCTGCTCTTACTTGTTAGCACATGTCCATAGTGAAAAAGGTAAAGCTGGTGCTAGATCTGTAATTTAAAAATGTTACTTCTATTCAGCTCATCCTTGCTGCTTTGAGCCTGGGTGCCCTGAGCAATGCCCAGTGCCACAGAACACCCCATGTCTGCACCAGAGCCTCCCAAGCAAGAATCACCTCAGAATGGGACAACCCCAAAATAATGGCTTTGTAGATATTCTTCGAGCAAAGAGCCATTAATCCAAGGCAAGACATCTTCTCGTCAGCAGAGTGAAGCCACTCCCTTTACAGCACGCCCGATGTTTGGTATGGTTATTTAGCATTTCAGGGAGTATCTGGTGCATAATTCACAACACTTCCTGCAGCCAAGCAGCCAACCCTGAAGGAGATCACCGGCAGCACTCATTTCCAAGCCTGGGATGTGAGTAAACAGCTACAGGATGGTCTGCTGCAAAAGCCCTCCTTACAACTGCAGAGAATTCACTGCATTTTATCTCTTCTACTGGAGGAAACTGCAGTACCTTTAGGGAGAGCACTGCATTTTTTTAAAGTCAACATGGTGCATTCCACTGAAGGGAAAACTCACTTTCAGTGCTCTCAACAATGCATTCTGCTTTCCTCTTTCAGTGTGATGTAAACACACAGATAATGGATTCCTGAAGCAGTGACCCTGAAAATGATAAAATCTGCCTTCTTTAGACTGCTAACTTAACCAGTAAAGAAAGAGGAGTGAGCCAGGGTTTTTTCCCCAGGTTTTTTTTTTCTCTGGTGCCACAAACTTACCTCGTTCTTTTTAACACAAATACCACAGCCTGAGATCTGACAGATGTCCAAGATAAAGCCTGTAACGTATTCCCCCCTCGTGTGCCAGTTTGGAGCCCGGATTTTCCATGGCTTGCCCCACTAATGTCTCAGTTCCCAGTGTTTAGGATGCTGTCATTTTGCCTCATTACATGCCCTATGCAGCCACTGCCGTGCCGGTTTACAAGATAAACAAAGTGCTATGAATGAAAGACTCTTTTTCTTCCCTCCCTCCTTTAGCCAACAAATCGGAACATTCTTTGCACTAAGCAGGCTCTTCCTCCCTCTCTGACAGGAACCACAGGCCACACTTGCAGCACAGACCAAAGTCAAATAAGAAACATGCACAGAAGGGCCGCACTTTGCTGCCCTGGGATTATCTACAGAGTCACATGGATGCAAAGGAAGAGGAGGTTTGGTTTCACTGAAGAATTCTTTTTTATTTTACAACTGCAATGCTAGAGTTCATTCATTCCTGGGCTGTGTCTTACACAGACAAACGGCAGAACTTGTTCTACCCTGCCTGGGGCAGAGCTGCTGGGCACTGCTCACTCACACTGGCGGTTTGCAGCCCGGGCCCAGGCCTACCCTCCCTTTCAGAGAGCACGGCCATTCCCCAAAAGAACCCTCTGCTTCTCACGGGAAAACCTTAAAGGACTCTCTACTAACAGGAGAGTAAAAATTAAAAAGAACAAGAATGTTAAAGTACATGAGTGCTCTCGCTGAGATCTACGGCGTAAGCAAACAAATTCGTTTGGGAATTATGCAACTGTCCCCCATTTGAAGAAGCGAAGCCACCCGCCTTTCCAGGAGATACTCAGGGGCTCGGAAGGAACCTCGCACTGCAAACTGTCCCCAGACACGGGCAGGATTTATGGTTGGTGTCCAGAGTTCCAACTGGATTTTATCTAAGGATAGGAAAAATAGCAGACTGCTTCCTCACTCTTGTTGTTCTAAGCACCCTTCTTGTTCTAAGCAACTCCGTCTGGGTTAGTCCCCATCTGCCAGGCTGGGTGGCTCCGAGGCTGGACACACACCTTGCACTGTGTAAGACGCAGGACACCTTTGGAGTGAGAAAAGCCACACGGGCTCCCTTGAAAGAAAACAGCTTTTTCCCACAGCACCGCTCTTGGCCTCTCTCACACTGATGCAATGAGAACAAGCCCAGACTAACATGTTTATGGGGATCAGAGCACGGCAACACCTCCCCAAAACCCGCACAGGCTTACCTTGTAACTGCTTGAATCTTCCCTCTAACTGGTTATAGTTATAGGGCACCTGAGCTGCGTATCCTGGGGACAACGGCCCGGGCATACTGGCTGATTTCTGTAATTCCATTTACAGGTAACGCAGGGAGACGACAAAGCGCAGCATAAAGGAACCACAGGCTTCTTTACCATACATGCAGGTAAATCCCAGCTTCCTGAGCAGTTTGGCTTCAGTCCCTAGCGAAAACGCTCCCCCTGAGCCCTAAGTAAATAACAGCTCCGGTTCAAAATCCAGCAGTGTGGCTTGGCGCGTAAGCTCTCTGTAATGGATTCAAACTTAAAGCACCAGGAGCGTGGATTTTTTTTCTCCCCAGCTCCACAACAGGCAACTCTCAAGTGCTCGAATCTGGTTCAAATGCTTGTCCGGCGCTGGCGAAACGAAGTGCAATCAAAGCAAGGCTGCGACTGAGCCCAAAGCAAAGGCAGCATGGAGCCACGCGCTGCTGCCGTCCCGGCCGGCGCTCCCAGGAGCCGCGCACACCTCAGCCCTTCCTGCTGGTTTGTAATATAATCAGCAGCCGCCCGGGCGCGGGCTGATGTCACTCGATTACCATACGGCTCGGTGGAGGGAAGGAAGGCTGTACCAAGGCGAAGGGGCGGCGGGGCAGGGGAAGAGTGGCGCGGCTCACGCAACGCCCCAGCGAGTCCTTCCGCCGCGGGGTCCCGGCAGCGGTGCCCGCGGGGTCCCGGCACCGCGCCCCGGCACCGCGCGGCACACGGTGGTACCTTCCCGAGCGAAGCTGCTGGAATTACAGCCTTTTGTTAGGAGCCTCATGTAACGGAACAGTCTCAGATTACTATCACATGAAAAGGAGGGCACTTCTCGGTATTTATCGGCAGGGCTGCCCGCCCGCCCCGGCCCCGCGCACACAGAGGCGCTCATTCAGTATTTAGCGGAGGGGACGCGGGGAGATGTACGCTCCAGCACACCGCGAACAAACGACGGCTTTGTCGGAAGGTTCTTTAAACGGCCAATTCCTGTCACTTCGGTTTATGTTCCTGGATGATATTGAGGGTTTTGACAAGCCCTGTGTGTGTGGCTCCTTGCCCAGTTATCAGTGTGCTGGGTATTACTGCGAGATTAATGGGCTGCGCACTGAGGGGGAGGACTCTAACGTAAACGAGGATGCCTGGCACCTTGATACCCTGCCCAAGCTCAAACGTGCAGACCAGCGGCAGCACCCGGCACCAGAAGTCAGTTCCTGCTCTTGGCATCAGACAGAGGATGTCAGTTTTCTCTCGGAGACATGAGCTCCCAGCCCTCCCTTATTCATCGGTGAAATTAAAAGGTCAATTCCACATTCATATTCTCAGTGCGTAACATTTGCCTGCTCATTTTTAAAACTGCTGATAACGTTCACACAAATGTTTTCTCTTTTCTTCTTCTCTTGCATTTCCAAATTCCTTTCCACTGGAATCCATGTTCTCTCCTCCTCCCACTCCAACTCCTCATTAAACATTTCAAAATGTTGCCTTTGTTTTGATACTGTTATTTCACAAGGTTTAAGTCATATAGTAATTTCTGTGAGGACAATTTCTGTGGGAGAAGCTCAGCCCACTCCCCCGACTCGCTGCAGCCCAAGGTCCCGCTGGGCACAAGGTGGAAATTCAACCAACCATTACCAGCACACCAGGGAACAAATGTGCAAGAAGTCCACCCACCACCAGTTTGATGAGAAGTGATGGAAGTTGACACTTCTCAGCCGAAGGTTTCCAAACACATGGACTGTTGAAAATGCCTGGCACATTGCTCCTAAGGTCATAAATACATTTAAAATATTCATGGCTTTTAACTCTACTCTTTTACCACCAGAGCCGAGTCCAGAGTACTCGCTATATTGACACAGAAGGGCTGTTACTGCTTTATTTCAGTGCACCCCTTTATTTCACTGTAGCTGTATTTACACAAGACTTCTGGTCCTACAGCACACCTCAGCAAAGCCTAAAACATTCCTGAAAGCTGGCCTCCAACCCTTCCAGCAGCACTAACACTTGGCCGCGAGGACTCCTGAGCTTCAGGGGCAGCTGTGCAGGGGACCAGGGCTCTTGTGGCCCAGAAACGTGCCTGAGCCGTGGCAGGGGGAGCTGAGGAAGCACCTGCACTCGCGGCAGGATGCTGCTCCCCTGACAACAATGGGATCTGCTAAACCTTCCCCTGCTGATCTCCACGCGGGGATGAGCCAGCTGTCCCTCGGCACCCACACGCCTGGCCTGGCCATGGGATTTCGAGGCCGGGGTGGGAGGGAAGAAGGGCAACACAAAAGGCTCCAAAATTCCCAGGAGCAGAGCTGGGTAAACGGAGCCATTAACATACCAAGGAGAACTCCCCCGAGCTCGAGGAGCACGTTTTGCCCAGCACACAAGTACAGGCTTATTTCCGTCATGGAGTTTTTTCCTGCAGCTTCCTTCCCAACGGCAGTAGCTGCCTGCGCTGCCTGACCTATGATATAATTAAGTGCAAGCCCTTCCCCCGGAGAGGAGGCAGGCAGCCAGGCCCTACCTGCAGGCATATCAGCTCACTGCCATCCCACCTTGAGCAAACAGGTGTTGCTGTGTGAGCTCACAGGTAAAACTGAAGTCCAAGTGACTGACAAGGGAGCTGGAGCATTTTTAATGCCATGAAGGCCACAAGTCAGGAGTCAGGAACTTTTCTCCAGCTGAAAACTTTCCCAACACCTTTGGCAAGCAATGCTCTAATGCACGTGGCCATTATTAAAAATATTAAAAAGTGAAGTATTACAAAAGGGAAACATTAAAACCTAAATATAATCATTTGGCTTTGGCCTATATAAAAGACTGTCCTTATCCACCCCACCATGAAACACTAACACCACACATACGAATTTACACTTCAGATTGTCCTCTGTGGGACAATCCAACCTGGTTAGCGCCAAAAAATACTGAACAAAATTTGGGGTTGGGTATTCTTTTTGTCCCTCTCCCCTCTCTGTCTCCTCTCCCTATTTTGGCCTGTTCACCAGCACTAAAGGCTTCCTTAAACAGGTATGGATGGAGCAGTGCAGGCTACACAGAACGCAGTGGGGAAAGCCAAAGGAAAAGCTAAAAGTTCAAACCTGTGTTTGAACTGAGCTTATTTTGTCCCAGGTTTGACAAACAGAGGCACCAGACCCTCACACATGGCCGGCAGCACTCGCTGTGAAATTCTGATCTCACTTGAGTTGCCATGCAGGTTGGCATTTGGGCTGACCAACGAGCCCCCAACAGCAGCCGTGACAGACTTTGCTGCCGATGGTTTCGGCTGCTGGGGATGGCCCTGGTGCCAGGTGCCACCGGCTCAGCTGCCAGGGCCTTCCTGCCACCTTGCTGGATGATGCCCTACACATTGGAGGCTCCACTGAACAGGGTGGTGGGAATTCAGTGGAAAGAACAAAGCAAAATGGGGACGTGTCAGTGTTTGTGAAATGCTACACCATATGTAGCAAGGCTGCTCCAAGACAGGCATCCTGCCAGCTCCCAGTCCTGCCTGAGTCACAGCAGCCTAATCCCTGGGTTTGCTGGGGACTGCAGGGAGTGAACCTGAGCCCTGGTTGCTGCTGCCACGGAGCGATGCACAATCGATCCCAAGGCTCACACGCACAAAGGTCTTTGTCACATGGGCTTCTACTCCTTTTCTGTGGTTATCTTTCATTGACTAAGCCCTAGACTATACTAATTAGATAATGTGTTATACAGGGATTGAATGCTTTAAAGCCAGAGATAGCTTTTGAGCACTGGGCCAAGTGCAACTTATCAAGTGAACACAGCTGGAAATTGTCCGTGCTGTAATTAATTACTGATTACAGCGCTGGAGGAAAAGAAGGGCCAGATCATAAATAAAGTTTGGTATATCAAGGAGGGAGCTTGTTGGGGTTTTTTCCCCGCTAAATTTTTTTTGCCTAGAGCTGTGAAATAACTTTTGCTGGCACTGTTTGAATTATCCCTCTCCCACAGCACCGGGCAAGGGAGGATGGCTAGCATTGTTTGTGTACTTGCCCAGAGTAAATAAACACACAACTGATTATCCACTTAGCCATAATGCAGAGTGTCTTAGCTGGCAGGATCAGAGCTTTGCAAAGCCTCAAGGAGAATGAGAGGTTGATTACAGTAATATTATGAATGTACAAGGGACATCTAGGGACAGCTGCTTTCCCCAGAACACAAAAGGATCTGTCCTGGGCTCTGTCTTTATGTGGTTCTGAAAATCGCTGCTGAAGTGAGCTGGTCCTGACCACAAAGGAAAAAAATGATGTTTCTAAGGAAGAAGCTACTGTTGGATCTAGTAAAGTTACATTTCCAATTCCTAATTATCATTGTTTCTAAGCCAGAGCTTACAATAGTTACAAATCTGGTTAATCATCACTCTTGTCTTCCCTCTTCACTCTTTCTTGCTCTTGTAAATTCTCTAGTTGGTGACTAACTGGTAAAAATTACAAGATAAAAAGGATGATTTATTAAACTAAAATGCCAGAGAAATCGTGTAACATTTTGCTCTTCTGAAGGAGGGAAAAGTTCTTACACATCCCCTTAGCGCCACAATTGAGAACTGAAAACTCATTATCACACTTGCCTCCATCCACACAGCAAAGACAGAATCCCTGCCTGTGTATGCAAGAGAGTAAGGAAAGATAGGCTTTGCAGTGGATTGTTCTAGAATGTGATAGGAAATAGCTATTTTTATCCTATCTGGCAATTTGCATAACATGAATCCTGAAGAGGTAGCTGGTTCCCCTCCAGTTTTTATCTGAGATGCTGGAGCAGAGGGAGCAGCAGCCCACACACCAAGCCCAACTGAGCCTGCCAACCCCGCTACCTCCACTGTAGGTATTAATGGGAGCAGAATTCATCTTGTAACCTGCCGTGTCCTGCAACACTCGGTAACTGGCTCACAAGGTGAGAGAGATACAATCAAACCAAGAGAGCTTCTCTTCAGTAACAGTTCCACCTCAGAAAGTATCTCCATGTTTCTCTTTAGAGAGGACTTCAGGTCAGTGGCAACTATCCAAGTCCTTTCCAGACACATTCTCCAGGACCCACGGGGGCTTCTGAGAGCCAAAGCCATCAAAAGGCAAGGGAAAGGGGGCTGATTAAAAGGGAGGAGACAAGGATTTTTATTAGAGAAAGGTTTGTTCGCATGTTTTTCTTTTGCCATGTCCAGGCTGGCCTTCCAGCAGCTCCACACCAAGTCCCAGGCACTATCCAGCCCTGGGCTCCAGAGGAAGGTGGAGGTTGTGACACTTGAAACCAAAGCAGCACGAAACCTTGGGGAATCTTCTCACAATTCCAGCCAGAATATCAGCTTATTACTGAAACTGGGTCAGTTCCACCTGGTTTCAGGTTTCAGTTTACACAAGTCCCAGATTAACAGGAAGGTTGACATGACTTTTGTAACAGCATGTCCTTGCTAACTGCAGGAGTGGAACACCTGCCAGGAAGGCCCCCAGGACAGAGCTACAGGAAAGCACGGGGACCATTTCGGAAGGAATGATGGTTTCAGTTGGTTTGCATTCCAGCCCAAAGGGGTTCTACTAACCTGTAATGCTTCCCATGCTCGCTGAACTCCCCAATGCAGGGAGTCACCCCTGAAAAACTGAGCTACATTCCCAGGTTTCATTTGTTGCCCATGAAATGCACTTGGTTTTTTCCCCGACATAGATGAATAACCCTTAAAAATCTAGCTCAAACCAAGCATGGTGCAAGTACACACTTAACACACTGGCTTGGAAATTTTGGCATGAAAACACTTCTTGATTGTCATCCTGAAAATTCTTTTTTATGGGCTTTAAGGTCCTATTTTAGATGCTGAAATTGTTTTTATTGCCTCTCCCTCCTCTCTCCTCCATCTGAATTGCATCTATGTTCAAATGTAAGAGAGAGAGAGAGATTCCCACCCTCCTTTTTCTCTTCTTCCTTTTGCACCATTTTCTCCTTTTTCCACTTTGACCATGAACACGGAAGATGCACTGTTGCTACACCAAAATCACTCAGGCAAGGAAATTCAATCTCCTGCTACTCCTGAGCAAAATGGAAATTGGGTGAAAACAAGCAGCAGAATACACTGATCTTTACAAATCCCCACAAGCCAGAGTATTTCCCCATCTGGAAACTGCTCTCCCTGCAAAAAATCATTCATGATCAATTGACAAGTATTTTCTGTGTCCAACACATGAAGTCATTGTTACAGAGCAAACTATTTCATTTGTATGTAACGCTTAGGAAAAAATGGTATCTTATACACTTAGATGTACAAATCCTGTCGCTTGACACCCATCTGCTCTAAAGGCTTAATAACATTTAAAGAAGAAGAACCTCCAAAACCACCACACAATAAACATGTACAAAATGGTTGGCAAAAAAAGAAAATAGTAGTGTTTGTGTTGCCCAATAGAAGAGCTCAAAACTCTTAGGGAGAATGCTGGACACAAACGTGGAAGTGGATTTTTATCATCCTCTCTACTTGGCTGCTCCTCATCCCTGTTCCTGGACTTTTTGCCTCTTCCCCATCAAGGCAACTCGTCTCCAGGCAATCTGGGTTTATATCTCTCCAGGATATTACCTCCAGATAAGAATCAAAGCTCTGATCTGAGGGAATGATTTCATCGCTAATCTCTCGCCATTAGAAGAGCTCCAAGGTTAACAGAAATTAGTAAACATTTCGGAATCCTGTATTGAATTTCGCTTTGCAGTATGCTCTGCTAGACATTATTTATACTTCAGGGAGTGCTTTCAGGCAGTATCCCAGCAACAAATAGAAGGAAAAAATGCAAGGCACACTGCAGATTTGGCTGAATAAATAACATAAATACAGAAACATGGCTAGTTAGATGCTAAGGACATGAGACGAGATCATTCTCTTCTGCATACGCATTTTTTGTGGAAAGTCTTCTTTTGAATTACAGGGTCATGACTAGGTTTTGAAATTCATCCACAGCTAAGTCATCCCTGAGAAAAGTCATTATTTAAAAAAAAAAAAAAATAAAATCCATTATTGGCATGTAGTTTCTATAAAGAAGAAATCCTTTCCATTAAGAAGACTCAGCAAATTATCTGAAAACAATCTCATTATCTCAGTGAAGGGTGCCATGGTTTCTGTGTATCAAATATCCCTAAAACATTGATTCCAACAGCAAAGAACACTTATACTCTTGTCAGTCTTCAGCTTTGCCACTCTGAGCCACGTTCCCAGCTGTTGTAAGTCAGCACAGCCTCACATAAACCACGGGAGAATGCTAGTCTATACCAGCTGACAATCTGGCTGGGAGGTTCCTCCTAAAACATCAACTTCAGCTTGATTTTATCCCAGCCCCACAACAGTGCCCAGCTCAGCTCTCACTGACTCCATGGAGGATGTCTCCCGGGGAGCATTTTCTTTTCCCTGAGCAGCTGGTGCAGCCAGAGTTTTATTTTCTTCACAAATCCTGCCCTGCTCCAGCTGATGCTGAACGCTGCGTCCTGCTCAGCCCAGTGTTCTGGGGCAGCCTTACTCCAGAGCTCTTACTCTTCACTGATGCCACAGGGATGAAGAGGTGAGGAAAACTGAAGTAGACAGGTAAGAAGCCTGCTGTGCTGCTCTGGGAATTCAGGCACAGTTCTCACCTCAAATCAGTGCAAGTAAGGAAGCACACTGTGGAAGTCAGTGCAGTGCCAAGGTGTTCAAATGATCATGCAGATTTACCTGCTTCCAGGATTATCCCTGTGTGTATTGCACAGGTAATATCCTGAAAGCAAATACAGCTACGCACACAGAGAAGCACACGTGCATTAGCTTTCCGTCTTCTTCCTCTGGGTACAGATGGCTTTTTATATTTAATCTGAACTACAGCACGCAATTCTCTTGTCCCTTGTTTGCTGAACTACTGAACTGCTGTCCAAGCACAGGTCCTCTGCACATAAGGATGGGCATACGCCTGTAGCTCTCCACAAGAAACATGAGAGGCAGCTATGGGCCTGTGCTCCAGTCCTGAAGCACAATGCACAGGAATTCAAAAATCTAAGGATCCATTAATACAGGCTCATGCTGGTAAGATGCTGGGCTGTCCTGTGGACGTGTCCAATCTGGCACTGCTCAGTGCTGAAAGGATTTCACCAGAGACGTACCCTGATGGCAGTGTCAGACTTTCCAGAGCGGGGCTGCCAGCAGCTGCTCCTATCCTGCTCCCTCCCAAAGGAGCAAAAGCCTACTTTCCCAGCTCCACTCATCCTACTTGGACAATGTGTGCCAGATTACAGCTGTTCACCAGGATGCAACCACTGTCATGCGTCACTCTGTTACCAAGTACACACAAATCTGTCCATGGAGCAGACGAGAATGAGTGATTCCAGAAAACTCCAAAGGTACGTTCAGCAGTGCCTTTTTTCACAAGTTTGGCTCTACACTCAGGAAGCTACACTGGACCATGGATCTAATCAAACTACAAAGAATCTGACTTACACCTCCATGTAGTTTGCAACACTACTTGTTTGATTCTAAAGAGAGAGAAACCCCCCAAACTATACCTAACTGATACCCCAAATCATGTTGTAGCAGTAAGATAAAAATTACCTCTGTGCCAAGTTACACTTTCAAAGGGACATCAATGAATACAAGTTGTTCACGTTTACTTAGAAGCTATTTTATGTTTCACAGACATGCCTGCACGACACACAGCACACCAAATGAGACTCCTGCTCCCAACACCAGCTTCTGTGGATTCTGGAAAAGTCAGCAACAACAGCTGAGAAACTGCTCCAGAAGTAAAATCCAGAAGGGAGGCATTGGGTGAGGTCAACATTTGGAAAAGCTTTAGTTAAAATAATTCCATCAACTTTTATCTGAGCAAAGCAGGATTTTTCAAAACAAGCCCTTTCCCACTCATCTGAGAATGCCTGCATTAGGCCCTTGGCTGCTAAGCTAACCCAGGGGCTCACAACCAGCACTGCCCAGCCAGTGCCGAGGAGACTGCACTGCTGGGAGGTTTTTATTTCTCTTCAGTGTCAAGCAAATCCTTCAGGTGCCCTTCCAAGTTGATTTACAAGTGTCAATATACTGGCTGGGTTCTCTTTCCTTAAGCTCTTACTGTGGTTAAAATTAGTCACTGATTTTCAAGGCCTGGATAGCTCAGGTACCGGATATTCACAGAACATCCTGCAAGAGCTTATTCTCAGTATGCTCTTTCAAAGCCTAAAAGAAACCAAAGGTTTATTCTCTTGAGCTCTAAATCATTGTACTTTGTCCTTTTTTACTGATCTGAGACCTGAAATTTCATTCTGACCATGCACATTTTCTTTTAATCTTTAGTTTATACTCAGAGTGAAACAGAAACTTTGCCATGAGAGACGCTTGACAGCAGGGACAGGCAGCTGTGTGATCCCGGACATTATCACACTGAAAGCAGGATCTTTCTCTTCACTTTTTCAGGGAGTTGTTCTGCTGACTCTTTGCACTGGAGCTGTAAAAGGAATGGCTTAAATATCAGGGCCAAAAGGGCTAATTAGCCCCACATACGGTACACAGAACTTTCCCACTGCAAGTTCTCTCTAATTTTTTAACCTTAGGAAATATGTATGCTAATATGTTAACAAGAAAAATTTTTCAGTAGCCTAACTTCAGGAACAATTTCAATGCTTTCCCCCCTTTGCTGCTGGGAGAATTGAAGTTACTAGTGTGAATGACAAACCTAGTTTGTGCAACAGGGACTACTGAGGAAAGCTGCACACCAAATGCATCCTCTGTGCCTGGATTCTCCTGTCAGGCTCAGGAACACCATGCTGTGCAACACCAGTAAGAGTCCCAAGCTTCACTTGGGGGAAGTTGGAAAAGGAAGGTACAGCTTCCCCTGCCTGCACTAAGAAACTGCTCTTATGTCATCAGCTTTGAAGCTGGTTTTAATTCATGAACAGAGTCACAGACCCTCTGGTCATGAGGGTGAACCCAGAGAATAAAAGGGCAAAACACCAATGAGCAGAAAAGCGAGTAACTCAGCCAGGTGTTTTTAATATTGAATTAGCCAACTGAAGAAATGGAAAGTTTTGGAGGTGACAATTCTCACACTACCTGAAAGCAGCACCTGAGTTCGCAAGCACAAGTACCCCTGAATGTCACAGTCCCCAGGCTGTGTGCTGAACAACTGGACAGTTTCTGAAGGCCCTTGCAAGAGCTTGATGCCCCAAGGAGCTGCACAACAAATCTTGTTAGCTAATGGTCCTCGAGAGACGAAATCCAACCCTGGAGGATTTGTGAATGAAGAATCTTGGACAAATGTGATATCTTTTTGGCTCCTACAGAGCAGGTAGAATTACCTGGTCTTCCAGCAAGACCTTCCAAAGCACCACAGAGAGCAAGGACAGGTGAAAGATGATTTCCTATCGTGGGATACCTTACTTGGCAAAGAAGGGATCAGTTACCTTCTTCTCATATCGGTTGCAGAGTGAGTTAGTTCAACATGAGTGGAAACCAATCTGGTTGTTGCGTATCCCTTCAGATCTAGATTCTGATTGAAAGTTGAGTTCCCAGATGATTTGTTGGTTTTAAACCCAACATCCCTTTGCATTCTGGTTTTCCCGGTACACCAGACCACTCCAGTAACATCAGTTCCCAGCTGCTGTGCTGACAACAGTGTTTTTCTACGTTTTACCTGAGCCTTTCTCCCGGACATTGTTCCCATCACAGATTAGGCTAACCACCATCTCCTGCTTTGCTGTTTAAATATTTCAGCACCCTGATGGAACTGGGGCCATCACGATTCTTTGTAGAACAGAGTATCAGACTGCAGCTACAGACCTCACTTCTCGCCTACTCACTCTCTACCTTACTTAACCTCAAAGGAAATAAGTTTCACTTAAATTACAGTAAACTAGAATGAACACAAGATGGAAGCTTTGCTGAAGAGGCACTTCCCAGCTTGCAGAAGAACGTGGACAGAAGATGCCTGCACCAGGGGAGTGAGTACACAGCCATTAGTCAGGCAGTGTAACGTTCCCACAGCTATTCTACTCTGGAATGCAACAGCTTCCACCTTGAAGGTGGATAATAAAGAACCAGTGCCTGCCCATTTGAAACCTTTCATACTGGGACAGGGGGACAATGATGCACGAGCACTTTGTAAACTGCAAAACACGGATAGTCTTTTGATTTATCTTGTCACTGACATATTGAAAGAGGGGGACAGCCACGGGCAGTCCTTAGAGACAACTCATCCAGGACCTCTGGAGAGACAAATGCTGTTGTCAGAAGGTGGCCAGCCTTGGAGATGTGGGAAGGTGCCCGTGCCCACAAAGAACCAGTGCCTATGTAAGTCAAACTGGAGTGTTATTCAGTAAATCCAGATTCTGAAGGTGGAACACAACTACTGCTTCAGAGGGCAATGAAATTCACCCAGAGGAGAAAGTGATGGTGCAACAGCCAGTGAAAGGTAGGGGTGTAAAGCCCAGGGGAACCTCCTGACACCCCCCAGCATGACTGTGTGCATTATCAGCCACAGGCATTCACACAGCCACTCCTGTGCTTGATCCCATGACAATCAGCTGAACTACAGAACACCTTTCCAGAAAGAGCCTGTCTCGACTGACAGAGGACAATGGCAGAGGTTATTGCCAGCACAGCTCTGGGGTGCAGCTGCTAAAAACCTGCAAGTGCCCTTCTGGGGAGAAGCAAAAAAAGATGAACCACCAGACAGCCTATCTGAAAATACACATTGAATAGTGCCAGGAGCACCATGGCTCAGCCTTTAACCATAACCCTGGATTTGCAACACAAACCTCTCTTCACTCCTCTCTCCCTGCACCATGATTAGGCTCTCAAGCAGTGCTGCAGCAGTGGAGCATGCTAAGCCAAGCTTTGGCAGCACACAGCATTCGCAGCACTTACAGGAGAGAATTACAGGTATGAAAATGTATCAAATTAAAGTAACTAGGAGTAATGCTTATTCAGAAGAAAAATAAATACACCATACTGTGGGAAAATGTTTAAATATGCCTCTGAATAGAATCTTCAGCAAAATTATTTGCTTTGACGTTGGTATTTGTTTTAGGCTGTCTAAATAATTCAAGTACTTTCCTTACATTACTTCTCCTTGAAATAAGAGTTTCATGTTTATTATTCATTACTCAGGTGGGGAGCTCCGCTTGCTACAAAAGTAAGTGGAACAACCGACTCCAGTAAGGCAAGATGTGGGACCCGAACGTGGCTCATGAGCTTTGTACTCAAAAGCATTTCTCACCCAAGCAGCAGAATATAACCTACAACCACTAAAAGGTGGCAGGAGTAAAACACAGTTTCTTCCTCAAACAAGACTGAGCTACTAAAATAAAACAACCCTAGCTGAGATTCTTTTTGTCCACCACCAATCTGCCCCCACAGCAAACTGTTTCTGACCCCACTCAGCACAGCCCTATCCAGGTCAGGCATTTTCCCTGTCATTCCAAACCCACCTTGTGATGAGAACTGCTGTAATTAAAGATAGCAAAATCTAGCACACATCTTCTCTGTGAGTGGTTCCATTAAGTCAATACCATTACTATTCATCCTCAGGAGGAGTTATATGATCTGCTCTCTGCCCACCTTCATTCCCTTGCTGCTCAGCTCCAAACCTGATCCTGCCTTGTGCCTGACACATAAAGGTGTTCTGCACCTAACACATCCCCAGAGCTGGAACTGAGAGGAGAAAGGGCACCCTGCACTC
Source organism: Lophotriccus pileatus (assembly GCA_035583135.1). Taxonomy (NCBI): domain Eukaryota; kingdom Metazoa; phylum Chordata; class Aves; order Passeriformes; family Tyrannidae; genus Lophotriccus; species Lophotriccus pileatus. The sequence continues at coordinate 4,368,439 of JAWWES010000115.1, forward strand.
CAGAGCCAGCCTCATCGGAATCACAAATGGAGCAGCTGATACCTGTGTCTCAGTGCAGCTGATTTAATAAACCTGTTTCGACACCTCATAAGGTGTTGGGTTTAAAACTGTCCTTGGAGATCAGATTTCACCAGCAGAATACTCAGCATATTTTGAGCTGTTTTCTGTGCTTGTCCCACACTGCCAAGGCATTTTGTTCAGAGGTCAGAAATGTGGGCATGCCACCATAAAAGTCAGGAAATCATTTACAGAATGCATAAAAATTGCTCTGCAGGGCAGTGCCTCAGAGCAGGAGGACATGACATCATCTCTTTGCTGCATAAATAAATTTGGTTAATGTACAGCCCTTAATGCGCAATAATCCAATGTTTTAAACACAGAAGGATCCAATCCAATTTCACTTCTCTGCTGATGAGAGTGGAATTCAGCAGGAGACAGCAAGTATTTCAGAAAAAACATATAGGCCAGCATTCGTCACTATGTGACAACTATCTCCACCCACCACATTCCTCCTTCCCAGGGCAAGAGACGTGTTTTGCACACCTCCAAAGGAAAATATTTGGAAGCAGAGCTTTGTTATCCCTCTGCTTTCTTTTTTTTTCCAAATCTGGAAGCCAACATCCTTACCAATCACAGAAACCTAATCAAAACCATTTGAATACACAGCCAACTGATGAGACCGATGAGGTGAGAAAGGGAGTCAGTACAAGCTTGTAAGTAAAAGGAAAGCCCAGGGTGGAATGTCCCTGCTGTGGTCAGTGCTTACCAGCCAGGGCCTTGATGCGGGAGCGCTCGAACAGCCGAGCAGAGCTGTTCTCGTTGTCCCAGTCGTCCACATCCCAGCGGTTGTTGACATCGCTGTACTGCTGTTGGATCTCAATGTTGTCGTAGTCTGTCGCTACCGTCGTCGTCATCCTGAGTCTTCCTAACCTCTCCTCACCATCAGATTCCTCTTAGAAACCTCTGTGAAAGACATAATGATAACTTAGATGATCTACATATATTGGAAGAGAATCATAAAGTTTAAGCTCAAGACTTCTGTTTTCAAAAATCAGTGACTTGAAGCACAAACTCAAGAACAGGTGAGATACCAATGAGTCCTTCAGAGGACAAATAAATGAACGCATATTCTTTAAAACTTAAGTACTTCACAGAAGCCAGCAGCTTTGCTGCATACACATATCCAGAATGTTCAGCACCACAAAGTGGGATATGTATGGAATGGTGCAGTAAGACCCTTTCACAACTGTTATTTTCAAAAGCAGCCCAACAGCTTTATAGACCTGTGAGTGCTGGCTAAAACATGTGGACCTGTGGGTAACTCAGCTAAGAAAAGCCTCAAGTGCAAAGACAACCTCCATACCTTTACAAAATGGTGTAAATACTGATGGAAAAAAAAATGCAGATTCTTAAAAGGCCACATAAGCATTTGACCAGCAGAAGCCTTTTGACATGGACCTGAAGAAATATTTCCATCTCTGCATGCAAATGCTGACTTTGTGACTGGTCCTGGCAATTTATTTATGAAGTAATCCAGATAAAACCAACTAATTAATGCATTGTTTTGAACTCTCTCCAACAACACCATGGCACCCACCAACACAGCTCTTGGGGTGAGGTTCTCCTCTTTCAGGCAGTCGGGTGCTGTTGCCATTTTTATTCTATTTTCTAGCAGGAATTTGCATGTGTTTATCAGCACTAGCTGTAAGTGAGGCAGACACCTGTTGGGGAGGAGGAGGGAGGTTGTACGGGGATGGGAGCCCTGCGGGGACTGCGCTGGGCATCAGTCAGTGCTCAGGGAGACCCCGGGGCAGGCCCTGAGGAGCACAGGGAACACAGGAACACACAGCGCGCCTTTGTAAACATAAGTTACTAGAAACGCAATTAAGTACGTGGGCAAGGCCGAGCCCCCTCACAGGCTGCCGAGGGCGCGGGGGTTGCCTGCGGCGGGCTCAGCGCTCACGGAGGGGCCGACCCCGCCCCGAACAGCCGGAGCCGCGGCCGCCCCTCAGGGCCGAGCCCGCCCTCACGGCCGGCACCGCCCTCACAGTGCATCCGATCCCGCCCTCACGGCAGGTCCGGGACAGCCCCTCACGGCCGAGCCGATCCCGCCCTCACGGCCGAGCCCAGCCCGTCCCTCACGGCGGAGCCGATCCCGCCCTCAGGGCCCGCCCCGCTGGCGCCACCTGCCGGCGCGGGGGGCGCCCAGCACGGCTCCTCCCGACATGTCGCGACATAAATCATCCCGCGGGCGACAAACAGCGTGTTACCGACACTCCCCGGCGGCGCTGATGCCGGCCCCGGCCGGGTGCCTGCCGCTCCCCCGGGCGGCGGGTCTGTCCCGCAGAGAGCCCGCGGTTACATAAGGGGCTGTTGCTGTCACCGCGCGGTCACCGCGCCCGGCCCGCACAGCAGGTGGGAAGGAGCCGCAGTGGGAACGCCAGGGAAACGGGCTCCGGGCAAGGGCGTGGGGACGGCCTTCCCACGCAGGGACCGCGATGGACAAACAAAAGGATGGAGCAAAGGCGGGGGGGGAGGATTAAATCCCACTCGAGGCGACTCTGCACGGCACTCACCAGCTGATCCTCAGTGAGCATCAGGCCTAGGCAACAACCTCCCAGTGATCCCTGGACACAGGCACGAATCAGGGTTAATTCCAATTAAATCCACGGAGCAACCAGGGTATAAACAACAAGAGCGAACAGATTGGTCCACAGCATCAGTTTCCTTTTTTCCTATATTCACCAGTGCCCAAGTACAAGAAGATGGAAAAGCTGCAGCTCCAGCTGTCAAAATAAAAGCGGTGACCCCAAAATCGGGATGCAGTGACATGTAATTTAATATAGATGGAACAAGCCATGGGGTTTCATTTGTTTATGTATCTGTGCTGTTTAGACATAAACATAACTGGATCCAGAATAAATTCAGCTCTAACTTGTGCTTTATCGCTTCTCTCAGCTTCCCTGAGCATCACACAAACAAAATCTATCCCAGATAAAGCTAAATTGAGCATGAAATGGCCTGTTATCCCACACCTATAGGGCTGGAAAACTTGCATCCTTGTTCTGATTCTAATAAAAGCAGTGCCTCTTTCCCTGACATTAAGCTCCCTTTCCTGGGATGCAGCTCCACAGCACAGGGACAGCAGAGAGGGAGAGCAGGGATAAAAATCAGCATCTTCTGTGGCGAGAGGGGGGGGGGGGGCAATACACTGGAATCCTGATCCCAAAACAGACCCAGCTCCACAACGTGCAGCCACCGCCTCCACCCTGTGCTGGAAAACCTTTCTCCTTGACTCCTGCTGCAGCTCTGATCCAGCACAACCCACTGGAGCCTCCGGGAACAGGGAGGGAAGATAAATACGAGCTCCAGCAGAAACCTCCAGGCTCTGCCTGCAGGAGTGGAGGTCCTGCAGCTGGGCTGGGCCACAACACCACATCTTGGTTCTACATTAAGGATGTCCCCATATGACTCTAGAAACACCAGCAACTGCCCAGAGAGTGATGGGGGGGAAACGGTTGGGAATTTTTCTGGAGCTCTTGAAGCAGCTGAGTCCACTATTAACGACCTTGCATGTAATTGTCACCCGTGGAATCAGCCCTGCACTTGAAGGACACGCGCTGAATGCCCTGTGTTTGTATAACACACACATACATGTCACACACATATTTACAGATTTATTTTAACCTGACACCTGCAGTGCTCTGCACAAAGCACCCACCAACCCGAGAGAGACCCCCAGAGCACAGGCATTGAGGGAAGCCTGTGTCATTAAACATCCTGGCCTGGCTTTAAGCTGAAACACCCAGCTAATAAAGGAACAATGCTTTCTGGCATTGAGAACCAAAGGTAACACAAATTCCAGCTGTCAACATCCCGGGCAGCATCCTCCACGCCAAGCCACAGTAAGGTTTGGTAAACACAAGCACACTGGGATCAAGGCACCTTAGAAATGGCAGGTCCCAGTTTCATCACCATTCCCAAATCAGACAGGCTCTAGGATGTTATATAGGGCTTAAAAGGCTCTGGGGGTTCTCAAACTACTCCAGATGCTCTTAAACTCACCTTCCAGCGCTGGCTGCACCTGTGCTTGGATATATTAGCAGGCAATTCCAGGGATAAGCAGGCACAGGGGTGTACTAATAAATAGCATGGATCTGCTCCAGGCCCTGAACCCACAGCACAGGCCCACCAGGACGGGCAAAGAAAGGTCTGTACAGCCTCAAACTTCTTCACTGATGAAACACAACACTTGCCTTCTGCCATGGATACAGTACCAGAGGACCTCATGAGACAAAAGAGATCAAACCATTTCATTTCAAAGCATTCTTTAAAAACCTATTGCATAATTGGAGGGCGGGGGGTTGGCATTATCTTCAAAAAGAAGGAATGGCTGGAAGAAAAAAAAAAATCAGCTACCAGGAAGAGCATTTTCTCAGACAGCTTTCAAAGGCCATATCCAGGGGTCAGACCTTTTGTATTTATTTACATAAATACACCAGATTCTTCTCTGTTTTTTCCTCAGATAATAGAAAATAAACAGTTTTATTCAGCCCATCTGAAGAATGAATTCATTTAAAAAAAATTCATTGGCTACTTTTAAATGCAATCATGTCATTCACTAAACAGGCTGAGACTGTAATCCCTGAAGTTCTGCCATAACCACACATCTGGAATTACTTCCTAATAGTTACATTTATCTTTAAAGTAAACACTGTTTTTTCAAGAGTTACTATTCTTCCAAGAAACACTGCTAGGCTGTAGTTAAGATTCATGTTACTCTTACCAAGGATTGTCAAGAGGTTTTCATGGGGTTATGATTGAAGGAAATATATTTTGAACAGCAATGCCCAAATGGTCTCATTGCTTATGGAAACAGACACACAACCCAACCTATTGCAGGGTTTCTTTCTGGCATTAAAGCAATTAAATTGTGTGTTTATCTTGCATTCCACTGCACATGTGACAGGCCTGAAAAGTGGCCACGGACACCTCCACCTGCAGGTCAACAGAGCACACGGGTCTGGTGACAAGCATGAGCACAACCACCGTGACACAGACCCTACAGATCAGATATGTACCTCAAAGAAGCCAAAATTACACACTGCCTCCTGTCTGGTATCCCTCTGAAACCAAGGCTGGATGAGCACAGAAATCAATTCCATCACCCTTTTGGCAGGACACTTTCCCTCCCAGTCGGTACTTCTCTCCTACTGGTGGCTCAGATTATCTCATCAGCCCAACAAATTCACTTTAAAGCAGTGATTATTATTTAAAAAAGTAAAATGTAATTAAAATATAAACAAACTTTGCATTTATTCTGAGCAACATTCAGCTCCCTCCTAACAGCAGTACAACGGACATTTAATACTTTTTGAAGTGTCATTTTTAAACTGATATTTAAGCTGGGGAATGGAAGGCCTTCTGAACTCCCAGCCTCCAGCCACATTTTGTCACCTCATCAGAGTGAGATTCTCACCTCAAGCTTCCACAGAGAGGAAACTGGCCCAGACACAGGTCAAGAGGGACACCTTTGGAGAGGCTTGAGGGTGGATGCAAAATGAAAATACACAAACACCCCCACAAGTCAAATCCTCGAGTATTCACAAAACACTGGTTAGAAACCCAGAGCTCTCCAGAATCCTTGGATTGAAACACTGAACTCCTGAGCATAAGCTTAGAAAGATTGGAAAATGCACATCCTAGTTCCAGCCGTTTCAGAACCAGGAGGTGGTTTCCAGCCTCTCCCCGTGCTCAGACTTTGTGTTGCTGAACTGCAGCACAGAACTTCCAGGGACAGGAGCTTCCCTGTCCTGACAGGGCAGTGAGGATAACACACTCACATTCTGGCTTGTTGTTTCAGCTGCTAAACCAATCCCAAAATCATGAAGGCAGTAACTTAGCATGGCTGTGACTCCTTTGACCTCCAGTATTCCCTCTCTCGCATGCAGGGTCTGGCTTCCAGTCCCATCTTTCCTTCAGCAAACAGAACCACGGTGTTTCTGCATTTTCCAGCCCCAGAGTGCTCCACGTTTTTGTCTCTGCTTCCTGAGCCAATTGTACTTTGTGGTGCCGACTCCTTTGGCTGTCCAGGCTCCGGGATGTGGAGGTCGAGAGCCCAAAGCTCCCCGAAAGGTCACAGCCAAGGGGGGACAGGCTGTGCTACCAGGGACTTAAATGCCACAATCAGCGTTTAGGGCACTCCAGGAATGCACAAACAAGGCAAGACTGAAGCCTCTTTATTCCCAATCCAGGCTGGAAAAGCCTGCAAAGGTCATTAAAATCATGCAGCCCGTCCTTCACAAGTGAGCTCTGCTTCCCACAGCTCGGATAACCCATCACTTGAAACCAGTGACCAGAGAGTTCAGAGTGATTTGCAAGCTCTTATTTTCCTTCTGGGGTCCCCAGGATATCAGGCTCCAGCTGGGACACGGGTACGTATTAAATGAGCACTGAAACAACTTCAGGAAGTGTTTGTGCTGCTCACTGTAAACAGCAACAGCCCCACTGGAGACCCCACTGCTGCCAGCGGGGGACTGGTGCACACCCAGCACCATGTGCACAGGCAAGGAGTCCAACAACCCAGCACAGCCAAGGGCACAGAGGAACTCAGAGAGATGAAAATAGGTTATTTAGGTAATGTGAATTTCTACTTCAAACCTTTCAGTTCCAGCACAGACCATTAAAACCTTCTGATCTGATTCCCTCTGCATTTAGAGGAACAAAGTTTCACCCAGTTTCCCATCCATTACCCAGTAAATCTGGATTCCTACTTTTTCTGAAGACTTTACAATAATTTAATTGATACACAGCATCCTAATTTGTCCTCTGTAACCTGAGACAGCTCCACCCAGCTGAGGATGCAACCCAAGATGTGCCAATGTCATTTGGAGAGCCTCCTAAACACACAGGAGGCAGGGGGAGGCTTCAGATGGATTTCATCCCCGAATAGATATTGCCTCAACCATCCTCTAGAGAAGCCCATGCTCCTCCACCAACTATACAAACCATGAAAAGTCTAAACCAGAAAAAATCTGAGATATTTTAGGTAGAAAGTGGCAGGTTTTGGAAAGAAGTTAATAAAGAGGAGCACAAAGATGAGGCAGAACTGAACTTACCACTCGTAACACGTCAGGGTGGAGTAAGCGAGCACCGAATCCCTCCTGGGACTGACCTTCCTTTCCCGTCATCACTTGAAGGATGTAAAATACATTGTGCCAAGCTGCTGAGGGGAGGGCTCTGTCCTCAGCCCTCAGCTTATTCTTCCATCCCTGCTGACAGGGAAAGGCTGCTGGGATCCAGCAGAGCCTGTGTTACACAGCACACCCGGGAGAGCAGTAGGAATAAAATCCTCCACACCACCAGTGCCAGGCCCAGCTCAAAGAATAAAACCTCTTGGTTTGTTTTTAGGAAAAACATAGAGTACTCAAACGCTTTCCTTGTGTGTTTATGGCTTTCCTTCAAGGATCACTGCTGGGCAAGGTGAGTTTTGTACAAGTACAGTTCAACTGCAGTACCTACAGCAGGCAATCCATGCCTGAGATCAGTGGATTAGACATGGCTTCAACTCACAAACCACCTTGGCATCCAACATGGCTAAAAGAGACGTAACTCAGCACCCAAAACATCTGCTGAAACATCAGCTGGGTGTTCTCTACACCCGCCTTCCTGTTTTCTGCTTCTGAGGCAACAAAGGCATTGCCACAGATTTCAATCTGCAGCTCTTGGTCAATCGCTTTTAAAAAACCACTTTCACCACCTTCATAGTGCTTCCTGTGTCAGTGAAAGACAGCTCTGGAACTATTGGGATATCTGGGAGTGCCCTGGCATGCAAATGGCTTAGCTGGAGAATGCCTGGGGCACCAGCTCTGCTCTGCAGTTTCTCTCCCTATCTCCATTCCTGCATCCTTTCTAAGTTCTACATCCCAGTTATTAGAGCTCCCACCCGTTTTCAGGAAGAGCTGCGTTTCTGAGTAGGGTAGCCCATCCAGAAAGTGCCTTTTCCAAAGCCTAGGCCTGGGGAAGGTGTTCCCATGGAGGAAAATTCAACTGTCAGTTAACAAGTTTTAAACAAATCTGCCAAATCTGCCGTTCAGACTTTGCAGCCTTGTCCTGGTGCTCAGCCATCCAAGAGCAAATGCAGCTGGGTCACTTTGAAAAGTGAGAAACAAGCAGCAAACCCAGGGCCTGTTTTCTGGGGGGGGGGACTGGAATAGCACCCTGCATGCTGTGAGGGCTTTACAGGACAACTCCTATGTGCACTGATCTGGGGGCTCATCTGCACCCAGCAGCTGGCCTGCCAGGCGTTTTTTCTGAGGAATACCACTGTCAGCAGGCAATTAACAAACACTCAGAGAGAAAATTTTGACCGTGGAATTGTCTGATGTATTTCACTAGTTATCAACAGGCTTCCAAAGAAACTACCAAAAAAAAAATTCCTTCCCCAGTCACAGAGCATTTAGAGGACAATATTTAGTATCGCCATGTTCTAGAGGCTATCTGTGGGTTGACCTTCACCAAAGGAATGTGAAAATAGAGGGTAACTGTCTACAGTGATATTTACCTTTTTCCACAGTGGAAAAAACCCAAGAAGTCTTTTTTAGTATTTTTCAAGTGCTTACACAGAGCAGAGTTCCAATAAAAACCAGGTACCCTTGGAAAGGAGTTTCCCATGTTCTGTTCTCTGCTCTGACCCAGCTTAGGAGAAGCAGAGCCTTGGGAACCTGCTGTGTGTGTGGGAAGGGCTGGAAGCAGAGCCACTCCTGCTGCCTCGGGTCTGTCAGACAGTTGGCTCCCCTCTGTCTGAGGGCACCACTGTCTGTGCAGAAGGAGCTTCGCTCTCGACCCCAGCCACAACCCAACCTTGGCAGTCAATGCCAGACACTCTGAGTGCCCTCGGTGACATCACCGTTTATTTGGACAGTGCTCCAGCAAACTGGCAGTGCCAGGTGGGACCTGGCTGAGCAGCATCACGGAGACAACAGCAGCCCAAGGGCCCTGACAGTCTGCAACCTATAACACAACATTCCTCTGGGAAAACGTGCCCCTCGGGAGTCACTTGGCCGTTCAGTAAGTGCTGCAACTGCCTCTGTATGACCACACAGCTATTGATATGGGATTGTATCTGTTTTATTCATTCAAGTGAAGAGAGACACAGGCCAGGCTTCTGGGGAGGGAGAGGCACCAGAGGTCTGTGCCACGGGGCTGCTTCAATCACAGAGCCAGAACTGGAGGGTTCTGCCCCACTTCTCGGTGCCGCACAGAAACGACCCCGAACTAGATTTGCAGCGAGAGCCCCCTCCAGCCCTGCCCTTGCTATGTGTGAGCACAAGAGCTGCCTGCGGGCACTGCAACCCCTTCCCTCAGGAGCACATTCCCGTCTCCGGAGGAGATGCGATCGCTCTGACCTCCTTACGGGAGGAGGCTGCCAAGTACGCAAGCTGAGCGTTCAGCCAGCTGCCGTCCCCATTGCCCTTCTATCCCCTCCTCTCCACTTCCACACCTCACCCTGCCTCGCGGTCCCAGCCCAACCAGCAGACATTCAACCTGTGGCCCAGCGGGATCCGCAGCCCTGCCCGCGCTCCCTTTGCCGCGCGTTCCCGTTCCCTGCCCAGCGGGAGGAGGCTGCCGCCCACCCGGCTCCTGCCGCAGTGCCGAGCTGAGCCACCGCCGGAACGAAATGCAGCCGTGGGAGGCTCAGCACACTCCCAATCCTGCCCTGTCCTTGAGGGAGAGGGCACAAAAACAGGCAGGAATGTCAGGCTACGCTGATTTACATCTCGACAAACCTCCTCCGTGCCGGAGGTTTTTATGTAAGGGCAGGGAAAGGCTCCATCACTCAGCCAAGGAGGAGAAATTCGGGACAAGCTGTGTACAGGAGCCTCCTCCCTCTCGGAGCTGCGCTCGGGGGAGGCTGCTTGATCGATGACAACTTCCAGGGAGGAAGAATGAGACCGAGCTGTTCTGGCTCTGCCTCCAAACTGCAGAGCAGCGGTGGGAAACCGCACCCAGGGAGACGCCCAGGGAGAAAAGGATGTTTTGTTGTGGAGGCTTTTGTTCTGGACTCTGTTTATTAGCGATATTTCACAGCCAGGCAGGCATGGAAGCAATTTAAAGGGCCAGCCTGGAAGAAATAACCTGCTACGCAGTCGGCAGGTCTTGAATTAGCAAACAAACAAGCAACAAACCCCAGATGCCGGGGGCGGGAGCCGGGAAGGGTTTGCTGACATGCTCCAAAAGGGAACAGCAGGCATAGAGCTGGAGCAACAGCTGGTTGCTGCAGCATACGGAGCTCCAGCACCAATCCCAAAGTCAGTGTCATTCTCTTCAGTGAAAATAAATGCAGAACAACTTTTGTTTTGGTGAGACGATGTGAAGATAGTGCTTAACTGTTGGTGAGGGAATACTGGTATTCCTCTGGATTAACAACGGGTTGGAAAGTGAACTGAGAAATAGAACAGTTTGATACTAAATACCCACTTGAAAACAGCGGTGTTAAAAATGGTTCTGCCTATCAGCACTGCACATGCACACCCCTGACTGTGCTAAACCAAAACCATGGCCAAAGTTGCTTGGAGAAGGATCTTTCCCCGGGAAAGGAGAGAAATGTCAGCAGTCAAGTAAATCACCAAGTCAGACAGTGCATGGCGCGATCCTACAGGGCCAACAAGATTTCTGGTTCAAGTAACCAAGCACAGCTTGAGCCGCTGGCTCCCAGAGAGGAGGAAATGTGTCTCATCCTCCCCAGGGGAAACAAAACACATCATCCACTCATTAGTTTCTTGGCAGGGGAACCCAGAGCACCACATCCAAACTGGCCTCCTCATCCTGAACTAAACCTCTGGTGGGTTAGTGGGCACTGACCAGAGGAAGACAACAGGTAAAACCGAGCAGATTCCCTGCATTTGCCCACATGGAAGTTTTAAATGGACACCAGCTGTTAATTCCTTTCTACATTCTTCACATTTTTTTTGGCCAACTCCCGACAAGACTAACAGAAACCTTTCCCCTTCAACTTTCATCTGATGCATAGATAAAATAGCCAGGCAAGGAAAAGAAATATATATCATAATTGCCTTCCCTGAAATGCATGCCTGCAGGCCCTCCGTGCATCCTGGCCCTGGAGATGGGTTAAAGAGCCAAAATGCCATCTGAATTAAGTCAATTTATTATTCAGGACATTTGTGACCAAACAGTTTGAGATGCATCGCGGGAGGAAAAAGCACAAGGGCCAGAATTTAAAACCCTGGGAAATGAGATGAGAGGAGGGAAGCAAAAGCCCAGAAAAGCTACATCTTAAATAACTCAGGTCGGTATTTCGGTTCTTTGATGTTTCTACCGTGGTTGAGTATTTACTATTTTTCTGTTATAAATATTTCAGTGCACATCCTTACGTGCTGCCTCATGTGAGATAGAGATATTTATCATTTTATATGTGACACAGCGATGACCCTTTCCAGGTTTTCCATGTCAGTTTGCTAATACTTGGAGTGTTGTCCCGCACGCCACCCCCAAGACACTTCTCCCAGTGAGTCCAGCTCCTCCAGCCAAGGACAGCCACCAAAAAAAATCCCAACCAGCCCTGCCCAGCTTACCCCTCAAGCCTGGAACTCGGCTGCACAACCAGCCAGAGGCGTTTTCCAGGAGGCAGGGCCGGGAAAAGGGCTCCTCTGCTCCCCAGGGCCACACATGCCGGCTCCCCGAGAGCAGCCTGGGGCAAGAGGTCCTGTGCCTTATTCACAGCTCTGGATTCTCCAAGCAAAACAGGCAAACAAACACACCGATGACATTGTCTCCTTCCAAATATCCCACTATTGCTATTGGCACTTGGCTCTAAACAGCTCCTGGCCCCACACAGGCGGGGTTTGGTGTGCAGGGAGCAACACCACCCACCCCACACACCCCATGAAGGGAAACGGGAACGGGAACAAAATAACAGCAAATTGGCCCAAAACCTTCATGTGAGCGTTGGGCTCACAGGGAAGCAGCACCGAATATTTCCACACCGAGGTCTCAGACCCATCTCATGAGACACGGGGGAAGAACCTCGAGCAAACCCACTGTAACTGTGTGGTCGCTCCAAGCCCAAACCCGCCAACAGAGCCCACAATCATGACAGCAAAGAAAAACCTGCACAAAGCAACGGTACAGAAAATACCTGATGGTTATTTCTTTTTGATTGGAGTTTTTTGTCTGGGAAATGGATCCTGAGCTGGCACAGGCCCAACCCAACAGCTGCATTGCTTTTCTACTTCCACAAACACTGGAAAAGTCAGCCAAAGCCCTGTTTGTGCTGGCAGACACCCAAGATTTTATTATTATGTACTATTAGTTCATAGTGAGAAATGTGCACTACAGGAAAAAAAAAAAAGCCCGGAGAAGCTCAATAATTGGGTACAGATGTTGAAGATTTATGGAGCTCTCCCCAGTGGACAGGATCTTTCAGATTGTTTCTATCACCTGTTTGCTTTTGGAGTTTTTAATAAGATAACTATGTGTGCTATCCTGGAAGAATATTCCAGAATTCCTCCTTGAGAAACCAATAACTTCTGATCTCCACTTGTCTCCTCTCAGTAACAATCTCCCTTCAGAGTTCCATAAATGCCACTCGATATTCATTTCATATTTAAATAAGATCTTGGCAGTTGTTTTCATTATCTGGCAACTTTTGAATGCAATCAGACTATTTCTTTCTTACTTTATGGCCCAAAAACTAAACCTGACACATCATGCCAAATCCCCAGCAGTTAGAATTCATGATTAAACCTCTCAGTATTCCAAATACCTAATGATTTTCACCTTTTTTTTCCCTTTCTGTTATCTGGCAAGCAACACCTGCTCAAAGTTTTTGAGGACCGCTGCTTCCCTGGGACACAGAGCCCAAACCCCACCAAGGCCAAGGCTCACGTTAAAGCTGCCTGCAAAAGTAACCCAGTCCCAACCAGTCTGGTTCATTAAAAACCAATTCTACAAAATATTTGAGAGGTGCAAAGTTCTGGGGCCGACAGCAACCACTAGGAAAGGACAAACACAGAGAAGTCAGCACCATTTTTCATAACTGACCAGTGATGGTTTTGCCATTTCAAATTACATCACGAGTGATTTCTTTCCACCAGCACAAAACGGCAGGAGGAGGCACATTCCGCTTGGTTGTTTTTCCAGGCATTCACAGAAGAGGCTAAACCACCAAAAAAAGGCAGTATTGCTGCAAAGCAACACAGTGATGCTTCTGCTGCAGCACCCAGGCTCCCTCCCCTCCGTGACCAAACATGCCCGCACTTGGCCAGAAAACTTGGCATTTCCCTCCACCTTTCCCACAGCTGCTGGTAAATCCTTCCTGAACAGTGATTTCATCCTTCTCACCCCCTGGCTGACACGTCACAGGTCACATGAAGGTCGGGACCCCGTTACAGATTCAGACACCCAGTTCCCAGCTGAAAAAGAGTCGACCTGGTAAATTTGGCTGGAATAAGTCTATGGAGATTGAAGTTTTTCCTACAGCTCTGAAATGGATTTTATCAGTCACAATTGTGCTTTTAGGGAAGAAACACCTCCACTACACACTGACTCCATCCCCCGAGCAGTTACTGAGCTGTTTTCTGCTGTTCCCAAGGGATGAAGTGATGGCCCGAAACCCTCAGCCCTTTTGGTTGTGGTTCTTCCAGGTGTATAAAACATGGCTCAGAAATGGTGCTGTTTCTCTCACAATTTGCATGGAAAACCTTTCCTATGGAAAACCTCCACCTTGTCCCTGAATTTCAGCAGACTAAGGTCTTGAATTGTCTTGGATTATGGAAATAGATGAAGCAATTCCTACACGGGAAGGAAGAGACATTCTTCACTTGCCATCATTGCTTGGCCCCTGAACAGATTAGTCCCTATGTCAATATTATCTTATTTCATGTACCTACAATGATTCTTTAATCTAAAAAGAATTAAAAAGCTATAAAGGAAGAATAAGTCCAAAGGGGTGATACAGGCATGAAGGAACACTCGCAGACAAAAGCTTTTGCTTTTGAAAGGCTCAGACTCTCACAAATTTCACATTTTCACCCGCAGATTTACACTATCAAAAAATCCCCAACAAACCCCCCCAAAAACATCACAGCCCTGGGGCCATTTAGAAAGCGCTAATCCTGATCATTTTCCACCTAATGACTGTTTACTACACAGCCCTTTTAGAGGCCTGGCAGCGCTCCAGATCCTCCTGCTTCTCCCTTCTCCCACACATCCCCCCACAGCCATCTTGGGCGAGGATGAACCTCCAGAGGACAGAGCTCTTTGCTGGCTCTGCAGGCTCGAAAAGCCTCGTTTCCTGAGGGAAATCCTGAGCCTTGTTTCACTTTCAAGGCAAAACCAAAATCTTAAGGCTTTCAAAGCACTGCCAAATGAGAGCACAGAGCAAAAACAAAGGAACGCTCAACCAGAGAAGTCCTTTCTTTTGAAGGATTTCAGACCCAACGCTGGTTGGACAGTTTAAATGCAGTGGGACCAGTTCTCTAAGCCCTACCAGGAACAGATTTGAGCAGACCCACCCCGGCACTTGTTTCAAATGCCATTCACTGTCACTTGGCATTTCAAGCTGGAACAATTATTTGTGGTCGGATGCTCTCCCCGCTCCCCGACCAGCTGTGCTTTGATCTCAGCCCCGGAGCTCCCGTAGAGAAAGCCCAGCTCCCCCCATTACCAGAAATGCAGTGGAACAGTTCCTCAGGGAAAGTGTAGCTTCCCCAGACCTCACAAGTGGTGCTGGCACTGCAGCCTGGGATGGACCAGATGTGTCCTAGAGCCCCAACCATCATCCTCTCCATGGCTTCCACCCACACACCAGAGCTGACTACCACCACGAAAACTGAGGAATGACACGGAAAAGCACAGGGAGAGCTTTAACTGGCAAGGTCAGCTCAGCACTGCATCCCTTTGAGATGGGAACAGGGATAAGGCTGGATCCCAACACACAGAGAGGACGGTGGCTGTTCCAGGAATAAAGCAAAAGCATAACCAATCCAATGCAATCAATATTTTAAATGAAATCAGCCCAGCCCGTATTCAAATCAGGTCAACAGTAATTAAGGCATCCTCATTTGGAATGGTAAACCCAGGAACCGCCGGGATCAGAGCATTTCTCCAAGAGAATACATTAATGGGAGCGTTTGGAGATGCGTGATGCACCCGTAAGAGGCTTTGATATAAACCTCGGGATTACACTATGCCAGCTTTTCAATTATTATTCTCTCCATGAAAAGCCACGTGCTGGGGACAGCAAGAGGTTAAAGCTGAGCTGGGAGCAGGGCTTTGTCCTTTCTCTTCCTGTTGGTTTCTACTCGTGCACCACTTGGCATTTACTGCGGCCGGGGAGAAGCACCAAAGGTGGAATTCTTAATCAAACATTTCTATCAGTGATGGCATCAGTGCCAGTAACACACAGGAAGGAAGGAGCCTGGTCACTTCACCAGGGACAGCAAAAGCAACCCCTCTTGTTTCTAGAAGGATCTGCTTGGTTGGCTCCATCTTAACACTGTCTCACCACACAGCGACTCAGCCATTTTAATTCCTGAATGCTGGAGTTTGCTCTCCCTGCACATCGGGCTGTCTGGAGACCAGGAGTATCTCTGTATAAAGCACATGCAAGTGAAGGCTGGAGACAAAAAACGAGCCAGTGAGGCAGAGGGAATGTGGTGGATGAGCAGCAGAGCGTGGCGATGCCGCTGAATAAGTAAAAGCGCACAGTTTTCGGATTGTATGTGACTGCTTTTTCCAAAGAGGCACCTCAGGAAAAGCTCTGCAGTGTGGTTCTCCTGGGAGGGCGGTGAGGAGTGCAGGCTGGGTGTGTGCTGCTCTAGTAACAGCCCGAGAGAGCACACTCCTGCTCCTTCCCGAGCCGTGGCAGTGGGCCGGCTCACACCCACAGGGAGAAGGCTGGGCACACACCCTGGGCAGGGCAGGGGCACCAGAGCCGGGCTGCAAAGCTCAGAGCTTTCCATCACAGCCTGGGGATCACATGGATATACCAGTCACACCGCCCTCGAGCATCCTTCCTGCAGCTCCCCTGCCCTGCTCCGGGGGCTGGCTCTGTCCTACACACCCTCCAGGACCTCTGAATCCTGCAAATTCCCATTTCTCCTGAAAGCCACTCACCCCATATGCAGAGGAGGGAGGCAGAACAAGTCCCCACGTGTTTGTGCAGCGACACGTCTCCCAGAGCTAGCACTGCCACTGGAGGGGTTAGAGCTTCCTCTGCTCCAGTGACCCCTGTAAGCCAGGAGGACACGTGTCCCTGCATCCCTTTGGCTTGGAAGGATGTCCAAAGAAAAGGGTACCTGCAAAAGACAGGGTTTAATCCTGTCCCACTGCAACACCTTTACCTGTACTGCCCCAGCACTGACAGCTCCCACTGAGCAATGGAATGGGAATGAAACAGCAGGTCCTGTAAAATATTCTTCTCTGGCACTCCACAAACACGATGCAAGTTGCAGCCAAACGGAGCAGAGCTGTCCCAAGGCAGCAGAGAACCCACACCAAACAGGCTCTGAGCAACAGATGGATCTACAGGATCCATTTTGGTGCTTGTCACTCTGCACGTGCCTGAAGGATAGGCCCTTCTTCAGCTGTTCCACAGGAATGCTGTGCTCAGGAATTGCTGGGAAGGGGCTGGAGCTGTAAAAATCCCCTGACCAACCACGACAAAAACATATTTGTGCTGACCACCACGTTCTCCTTAACCCAATACATTGTCCAAACTAGCAACAAACATTACCTGAGCTACAAACACCCAGAGAAAACTATTTTGGTAATCAGAAATTTTAATTTACATCTGCCCAACATAGACTGTAGAAAGGCAGACCCAAACAAGCCATATTTGACACAGATAGATTAGACAGATGGTACAGTATAAAGGGGATTTGTGCTTGCTTGACTTTGGCATAGCTGAATTACTTATTAATTGCAGATACACAGGAGTTATGCTGGATATTTAGCAAAGATTTAATGCCTATTAGAACTTCATACCACTCAAAATCATCACAGGCCCTGTACACCAACACGGGCTGTTCTGCAGCTCAGTTCTGCTGCACAGTTCCCAGAGCCTATTGTGATTTATTTTGATGTAAAACGGACATAAGCAGCACAAATAAAAGTGCTACCCTGTTCCAGAAGCTTTGGGCAACCTGTGAATTTTGGGAAACTGAGAGACGAACAGAAATCCTGATTTAAAATCAAACCTCTGAACTCCTGGAGGCTGCTGAAAGCCTCCAGCTTTCCAAGGCAGGCGCCCAGCCCTCTGTATTCCTCTGCTCCCTTTACCAGCGGCTGCTCTTGGATTCTCCCCAGTGAAGCATAACATTAAGAGACGTTATTGCAGGGAACACAGAGGGGGTGAAACTCAAAACTGGGGACTGTCCAAGCCTGAGTCAATACCAGAAACCCACACACCAGGCAGGAACAGCAACACTGAACACTGACTTAAAACAGGCCATTCTCCCTGAGGCTGCTTATAGCTCAGGATCGGCAATTCTGGCACCTGCTGTGACCATCAGAGCCCCATCCAGCATCATAATCCCGAGCCCTTGGGCACCGGGACACCTGGGTGGATTTGCTGCCTCGAGAGCTGCAGCACAGCAAGGCACCTCTCCAGACTGGCCAAATCCAGGACAAAGCAGTGCTGGGTGTGGGTCACAGGCAGGAGGGGAATCTGGAGAGCAGGAAATCACGGAGAGCCGCAGACATTCCGTACAACCCAAGGGCTGCCAGGCACTGCCTTCCCTGAGAGTCACCAGGGCTGGCATTTCAGGGGTAGAAACAATTCCTGACTCCCAGCTCCTCCCAGGCAAAGCAGGGATCCATGAGCTCATCTCCCACCCATCCAGCACAAGGGGAAGGTCTGGGCTCCCATATCCAGGTGTCAGGCAGGAGCAACCCCACCACACACAACTTATCAGCTAAAGCAGAACAGGCACCACCGACTGTGCAAGGGGAGAGCTGGATGTTGGGAGAGGTAAATAAACCAGCAAGGGGACAGACTGCGGGTTTGGAGAAATGGATACTCACATTTCTACTTTACACCTCTTCCCCTACTGATTTTTGACACCGAGTGACAGGAAGGCTCCATGTCCCATTTATTTCTGGTAACAGGGGGCCGGATTGCTGGGTACTGAGTGTCCCTCACACGCACTGAACTGGGAGGAGTGCAGCGACAGGGGGACTGCAAGATACTGCACATTAATAAACCACTAATCATTTCCACTGGTGGGTTCACATTTAGTCTCATCACCATTCTCTTTAGCAACAGAACTGGCAGGAAACACCAAAAGTAATGTTTTAGCCCCAAAGTAACCATTTCTACACACCTCATTCGAGACAACACAGCACTGAGATTCCAGTCAGAGTGTCTTCCTTACCTGCATGATGCTGGAAGCTTCATTTCCTCAGGTGTTGGACACCAACAGCTCCCATCCAAATGAACTGGGTCTCCAATGCTCCAAGCCCAAGGCAAAGCCATCAACCCCCTCCTTCCCTTATCCCAAACAGTCACCTTACAGCAGCTCTGTCTAGCACAGGGATTTTGGGACCCCACACCCTGCCCAGGCTTTAGGGAGGCTGTCAGGATCAGAGGGGGGTTATCACCCTCTCTGCAAGTCCCAGGAAAACCCACAAAGATTTCAACCAGAAAAAAATCACACCCATCAGAACATTTAATTCACTGAAAGTTCAACAGGAAAGTGGACACACCAGAAAACATCCCGGGAGGAGCCCTGAGAGCAGCAGGTGGCCACAGGGCTGTGCAGGAATTCTCTAGCCCTGGGAATGCTGCTCGGGCTTTTTTTTTGTCCTTTTTTCCCCCCAAACCACCCATGCACACGTGAGCCCTGGCTGTTCTGGCAGATCCCCGCTCACTGCCCTGGGCCATCCTGATTCCCAGCACAGAGGGAAGGCTCCCCCAGCTGCATCCTGGGAACTCCAGTTCCTACTTCAGCCCTCACTGCCTCCAGGTGCCCATGCACAGTCTAGGAGAAAGGAGGTCCTGAGTCAGCAAAATGAGGGGCATGTTGGAAGCTTTGCAGGAACTGCAGCTTGGCCTTGCCTGCTCCTCGGGCAGATTCTCTTTCATCAAGACTAGCACAGCTCCCTCTCCTTCCTCCCACTTGAACCTGCTACTGAATTAATCAAGGATGGTTTATGAGCAAGTTGAGGATGAGGGATCAGCAACCTATCCCTCCCGAGAACAGCCAGCCATGAGTCTGGACAACTTCTCTTTCCCTTCCAGCCAAAGACTGAGCATTCCTCCTCACATAACTTTGGGTGTTGCTCACCTTTACAAAGCAGGCCCGGATTTTGTCAGTGAAAAATGAGCACTGAAGCCAAGGCCCCTTAAGCTATTTCAGATACTTTTACTTTCATATCCTCCAACAGAAAATCCAAGACATGGCTGCAGCAACTCAGGCACAGGCTGGCAGGGTCAGAAGATTTACTGGCTTGGAGGGACCACGTGGCCCCACACAGCTCATCAAACAACATTTCAGAATGAAAATAACTGAAGAAAACTGAATGAGGCAAAGGATGTGGGGATGCCAGACAGAAAGGGGAAGCTGGTACAGCTGGCAGGAGACACCAGGATCAGTAACACTACTGGGAAGTGCCACCACAATGTCAGGGAAAGGCACAACCTACACACCTGGACTATCCAGAGCTGGCACTGCTCACCCATCTTCTTTATCCCTCATTTTTCCAATGTAACACAGAGGAGGATAAGAATGAACAGAGGCAGGCCCTGTGCTCACAGTGAATGTGCTCTGCCCAGAAAACAATGCCAGCGTCCAGAATTTAATCCCTCCAGGATGTCACTGAATTAAAATAATGCACTTAAGTGCTCACCAAGCACTAACAAGGCGCTACAGCTGCGTCAGACCCTTTATGCAAAGTGGTTAATTGGGCTCAGGTAAAGGCCCTGGGGGGCACTGAGGGCTGCACAGCACACCCGGGTGGACACCTTCCCACATCAGCATTGCCTGCCAGAGAGCAGCCACTCAGTCCTGCCTTGATCACTGAGGGAAGGTACTGAATGAATTCATGTCTGTACAGACCTGAGCTAAGGCAGTCGCCTTTAGCAGGACAGCAGATACAAGAATCTCACCTGAGGCACCCAGTGTGAGGTGAACAGATGTGCTCAGTAATCCTGGCTCTGTTTACATCAGCAGCTGATCCGGCCAGGGAAACACTACTGGCTGATTCAACAGCACCCAGAGGCCTCTGCAAAACAGGACTGAACCCTGGGGGTGGTGTGTGACCAGCCATCCCCTCCCCTCTCCACAGCAGGGCTTTTCCTAGTGCTTCACCTGTGATTGGAATCCGTGGCCCTTCAGGTTTACGTGACTTGGGTTTTATGTGGTTACAGAGCCAGCTGATGCACAGCTGTGACCAGAGCAGGATGGTGCCAGAGGAGGTGGAGAACACAGAGGGGCCCTGCCTGCCTTGGAGCACCTCCTGAAGGTGGGAAGAGCTCCAGAGCCAGCTGCTGGGGCACGGAGGGGGAGCACTAAAGGGCCGAAGGGCCGCGATTCCAGACAGACAGACGCATGGAGATTTACAGTGCCCTTCCCTCCCCACCTCAGCCTGGCAGCACAGCACCCCAGCCACAGCAGCATTCCTCCCGGGATAAATCCAGGACAAGCCCCCTTAGGCCATGTATAACAGTGTCAGGGCCCAAACCCATTCTGGTTGTGCCTTGTGAGATCTGCCCTACACAGGGCAGGGACTGCAGGGAACATCCTGCCCCAGGGCTCTCTCCCAGGAGGACTCTGACCATTAGAGAGGTTTCCAGCTGAAAGGAACCAGCTGAACCCAGGTTAAGCTGATAAATATTAGTGCTGGTCTCCTCCCTCCAGAACGGAAAAACGGATCTCTCTGCACTTGGAACTTCAGCGAGAACAGTCCTCCCATCACTCACTTGGACCAACAGCATAACATGGTCAAATTAGATTTTCCTTTGCCCTTATTTTTGGCTAAACAGGGTTTGCTGAAAGCCTTTCTGGCCTTCATTTCCATGATAAAAGGTGGGCATTGTTTGGCTCCTTCCTTGCCTCATAATATCATTAAGATGACATTCAGGCCACGTGACAAGTCCATTTTTTTCCCCATTAAATCTACAATGGTCATTCCTGTTTGCTTGTCCTTTACTTCACCCTGGAGGAAATTCTCTTTTCCAATAACTCTTTTGTTGACAGCAAATTGAAGGAAGTTATTTTGCTGAAATGGTATTTTATTATTAAATTTTACTTCAGTTAATGCACAAGAACACTGGGGGGGGGGGGAGGGAAATAAACACCTGCCTTTCATTTGTGCATTCCTAGAGCGTGTAGGCTGTGGGTGTCAGCACTGGGAGCACACATCTCAACTTGCCAAGCCCTTGATCCTCCCACCGAGCTCAATCCCTGGGATCTCTCCCACCCTTGTAAGTGGCCTCCCAAAGGCAATTAGTGGCTTGCTGCAATTTTCAGTGGTTGAGGGTTGAACCCACAGCCTCCCGAGGAGGCAGGTCTGCCTCACACCCCAGTCCCTGTCCCGCCGGGATCGGGGCTGGGAGGGAGCCTTGTCAACGGGAAATGCACTTTTCTGCTTTAAATCCGCATTTTTATTTCCCCTCTGCTCTGTTGTTTCCCCCATTTAATTTTAGCTGCTCTTCACTTTCCTTTGATCCATTTCTTGCTCCTTTCTCTCTCCCACCCACTTGTCCTCTGTGTTCAGCAACAACAACAACAACAACAGATGAGGGGTGAAGGCACAGGGTGAAGCCCCAACTCCCACACAGCTCCAGGCTCGGGATCCAGCCCTGGACACACTGCATGTTGAACTGCTCAGCTGAGACCAAGGAGAGAATTTCTCCATCTATTCACAGCTATTTTTAACGCTGCAGAGAGGGTTTAGCATTTGAATATCAGAATTGTAATAGCATTTGTAAGAGGGATGGCCTATTTTTAGCAATGCAGTGGCTCTGTGGATGATTTACAATCACAGCACTGTAACACAGGCAGAGGCAACCAAAGACGACACTGTGACAGTCAATTCTGTGCATGAGGCTTGTGCTTCCTGTGCCCCTGGGATTCTGCATGGAAACAGAGATGGGGAGACTTATCACAGACACCACCATGCAGCACAAGCACAAGGTTCTTGTTATGAATGCTCCTCAGCATCAGCTGCTGAGCCCAGCCTGGTCCCAGCCTGGTCCCAGCTCACACCAGGGCTGGCAGGGAGGCACACACTGCACTGGGAGTAACTGCGACAGGAGCTCCTTTCTTCCCCATCCCTTAACAGTCCTTGACATTAAAAGTCAATAAAAACCCCCTACATCCCCACCTCCCAGCTAAAATTAACTATAGGCTTGCATTTCTTCTGGTCTTTGCTGGGTTTTTGTTTGGGTAGATACTCAAATTACAAAGCCTCCTCCCCCTTGCTGTTGATACCACAAGACAGCCCGTGGCCTTCCTTCTAAAACCAGTGACTCAGGAAGCCCACAAAGTTTGGTTTGTCTGGATTTCCCCCCACAGAACACAACTTTTAAACAACATACTGCCAAACACAGTGCAAACACCACTCAGATCCATCCCATCCCACCTCACAGTGGGTCCCCAGAGGCTTCCATGGCTAAAATCTGCCAACATCAGGAACAGCCAGAGGGAAATCATTCCACACCGACAGACCCAGGATCATTCCTCAAGTGAAGAGACCTGGCTCATGTAGCAATTAATCAACAGCAAAATGTGCCAAGTGCCAGTCACCAAACACGAAAGGCACATCACTTCCCCAGACCTGACACCTTTTCTGGGAATTGGCTCATGAGTCCCCGGAGGAGAAACCCAAACCCCAGGCAAGGCTGACTTGGTCATTCCCCTGCTGGAGGAGCAGGAACTAGCTGGTAACACAATCACTTCACAACAGGGTAACTACTATTATTAAGAAGAAAACAGGCTGCAGTTAGTTTGGAGCCTCTCAAGCCCACCATAATGCCCTGATTCCCAAACCACCACCCCAGGGAATAGGTTGTTCCCTCTGGCAGGTCACATCCCATCTCACAGGCAGCTCACTAACTTCTAAGAGGAGCAGCAAAGGGTTTTCCAAGTGATTCTTTGTGACAAATCCCTGAGGTGCAGCACTGAAGGACCATGTATCAGCACAAACAACAAGAGTAATCAGAAGCAGAACCCAGCAGCCACCCAGGCTCTGAATTCTGAGCCAGTTCCCTCACCAACTGCATTCTGCCTTGAGATATGAAGTCAATAAATACTGCATTTTTTCCCCTGGCTCTTCTGCCTGAATGGCAGCAGATCTGGAACCACAGAACCATAGAACCATTTAGGCTGGAAAACACCTTTCAGAACACCAAGACCAACCATGAACTCAGCACTGCCAAAGTCACCACTAAGCCTTGTCCCCACATGCCACATCCACACGGCTTAAAACCCTGCAGGAATGACTCCACCATTCCTTGGGCAGCTGTGCTAGGGCTGGATAGCCCTTTTGGGGAAGACATTTTCCCTAATATCCAACCTACATATTCCTGGTGCAAACTGAGGCTGTTTCCTCTC
The DNA here is from genome assembly GCA_035583135.1 of Lophotriccus pileatus. Classification (NCBI taxonomy): domain Eukaryota; kingdom Metazoa; phylum Chordata; class Aves; order Passeriformes; family Tyrannidae; genus Lophotriccus; species Lophotriccus pileatus. Next base: position 4,392,015 of record JAWWES010000115.1, read on the forward strand.
TGCAGAGACAAGCCTGCCTTTTCCAGGCAGCAGATGATGTCAGTCAAAACCAGAACTGACAGATTTTTATAAGGAATAAGAATTTATTGCTCCTGATGACAACAAAAATGGGAAGTCTTCTTAAATTTAAACTTAATGAATGAAGGAGTAACATTCCAGGCTGTTACTGTCTGCTGAGGCCAATTCAGAGGAAAGGAAGTTAGGTGGTATATTTCAAAATTAAATATTTATCATTACACCAGCAAGTGAAGCACTCTTTGTTTGGGGAAAACAACATTATCATTCTGAACACTGGAACAAGAGACTTTGTCATTTCCAAGGCACAAAGGAAATTCAAATTGTGGTTTGTTGTTACAGCAGTATTTGCATAATATTTATATGTATTATTAAGCCCAGTTTCAGGACAGTTAGCCAAGGTGAACGGCCCATCCCTTTAATCCTCTAATAACATGCTTGGGATGCAATTTGGAAATCCATCCCCCTCTGACAAAGCAATCCTGCTGCCTCCACAGTGACCATTTCCCAACACTCATCACCATCAAACTGCACCCTTTTGATATCAAGCCACAAACCAGAGCATTAAAAATGCATCCAAAGATATTTCTGCCCCTCGTTTTATATCTCTGCATGCCCTCCCAGCTTGCTCTTAGATATTATGGCCCAGCTACTAAATATGAAAAGGAGATGGATTTATCCCAAAATACAGGGGCACATTTATCTTTTGCTGTGGGCGCTGATCGCATGAGCTGGCTGAAAATTCCTTGCAGGCCCAAGGCTCTTGCCTGGCTCCCTGGCATCCTGCCACAGCTCATGACAACCAGAAGTTAAAAACGCAAACAGCTGTCCTACTGTTGCAGGCCCACTGGAACAGAGGGATGTGCTGCTTGGAAAGCTGCCCCCAAGGTGACGTGGAGGCAGGAATGTGTGGAACTCTGGGAGTCTGTGAACTCTGCAGGGAGCTGTGCCACTGCAGCCCCAGTGATTCATGGCATTTTCTGCCGGTCAGCAGCAGCTGTAGCAACATCCCCGAGCTCCACCTCGTCCTGGAATGTCCATGTGCTCCTCACCTGTCAGCTCTGCTGCAGCACACACAGCCCAGTGCTCGCCATGCTGCTGCTCTGCTCGCCCTCGGGAAGGTCATGCAAAGCCAAGCCTGGGGTTCAACTCAGCCCCTCGGGAAATATCCCACCAGGCACCTCCAGGTACTTGGGTAGCTCTACCCCTACAGCTGATCTTTGTCCCACATGCTCCAGCACCATAATCTCACTTGGGATTTACTACCTGATTAGGATTACTCAGACTAAAAACATAGCTAGATCAGAGCTGTGTGCTCCCTGTCACCCACACCTGCCCACAGGCAGGGATCACCACCCTCACTCCTGGTTACCAGCATTTCGGTCTGCTGTCGTGTTTTCTACAATCTTTACATTTCTAAGAGGGTTCAGAAATGTAACTGAGTGATACAAAATTAGCTCAGATATGGTCTTGTGAATATTTCTGTATCAAGATGATTTAAATCCTCACTCCCCAGAGTGTGATGGTGTATATGGCACAACTTCCTATGCTGGGATCTATCCTGTGCAACAACCAAGGGTTCAGATCCTTCACTCTCAAGCATCACAGAGCAAGAAGAATCACACTTCTGCAATGAGAATGAGCATAAAAGGGCCTTTCTTTCTTACTAGACAGTGAAGAAGCAGTTGTGAGTTTAATTCCTAATCTGGCAGATAGTACAGGTCATCACAGCACCATGGTGACTTCAATATTCTTCTGGGAAAAATACTTCTTTGTGGTATATGTTTAACTCAAAGCCATCTAATTCTTGTTTGTCTAGCATACAATGAGAATAGACCTCTAAAAATAACCTGTTTCCCCCCCTCTCTCAGCTCTTTAGGGCAGTCTAACTTATTATTAGCCATTATTCACATCTCTTACGTAAACTGCCATTTCTGGAAAATTTTATGCCTCCCAATACAAGATCTGAAAGTGTGCAAGGCCGAGGAAGACAAAGCTCAGTGAAACTCCACTGGATGCACTTCTTCCTTTTGCCTCCATTTACCTCTTACCTGAGTTTGGTGCAGCCTCCGTGCCCGGAGCGGCTCCCGAGCAGCACTAAAGCTCCTTTGCACACCCGGGCGCTGGAAAGCTGCAAAGCTGGATTAGAGAGGCACCCGGGGTCAGGGAATCCCCCTGGGGGGCACAGCCGGGGAGCCACCATGCCACAGCCTCTTCCCACCCAAACCTTCACCCTGAGCCCTGCCGCAGCCTTCCTTTCCCAAGGGACTGTAAACCAGGAGAACACATAGCCTGGGTAAGTCTCCTCCCCATGGAGAAGCCCAGGGAGGGCGGCACGGGGGATGTGACACCACTCTTCCCCAGGCACCATGTGCACCCAACTCCCAGGGCTAGGATGTCACTTCTGGTACAGGCTCCTTGGGAGAGTTACACCTCGTGGTGCTGCAGAGCTGAGCCCAGCCCAGGAGCTGACGGGTGTTTTTCCACAAATGAAACAATCCATTTGCCTTTTCCAGGGCGCACAAATCTGCAGGCACCGAAAGGTCATGACTTTCTGTTTTCAATCTCATGATTCCCTAACGCTCCCACTTTTATTTTCCCTTTCGCCGAGCTCCTTGTGCAGGTCCCTGCAGAGGTGCAAACATCCAGGGAATGGTTACTTCCATCCACACTTCCCTAAGCAGAGTCACAGCAGGGCTCAGCACAAGCACCTGCTGACTCAGGGTATCCCAACCTGGCTCCCCGGCCGCCCCCACACTTTGCTCACACCAGCCCATTTAGAAGCCAACTCATCCTCTTTCTGTAAGAAACTAATTGAGGCGTCCCAGCTTTCAAGTTTAAATGGCTTATGCCAAGGAGTAAAGCTGTGCAATCACATTCTTCCCTTGACATATCTGACACAGGGCCGAAAATCAAATTGGCTTATTTTTACCCTCAAACAAACCCATGTACGGTCTGCAGTGGTAAACCACTGCTCATTTGAATATCCAAACACTGGCTGCTTGGATCCAGGGACTGGTGCCAAAATCCTGTCACCCACAGCCAGCCCAGGCACGTCTGAGGCCGCTCAACCAATTCATCTCTGCCTCGGTGCTTCCAGGCAGCTCAAGATGAATTTGAAGAGGCTCCTACTGACCTACACCGAGACGAAACCCACCTCGTTTCTCATTCAGGTGATGGTGATGATATAAAATGGCTTTTCCTGTGCTGGGACTGTGGGGTCGTGTGGTTTTACCACAGCTTTTCCCTCCTCACCTGCAGCCCCATCCCGCCCTCAGCCAAAGCCTTGGGAGCACCCTAAACGTTCTCAAAACGCAAGTGGAATACATGACCAAAAAAAAACCAACCCTGAGCCCTCAGTCAATAATCCATTTTTAGGAAAGAATTTGTGCGAAAATGAGGTAAGTGATAACTTTGCAGATCTCCTGTTATCCACAGGGCTATTTTGGGAGAGTGTGACTGCATTCGCGCTTGTCGCATAGTCCTGCTCCCAATCTCCTGGCACAGCCCCAGCACATTCCAGGATTTAACGCACACAGCTCGCTGGGATGCAGTCCCACTTATCTCCCAGACACACTGACTAACACTTTCCCACATAAACTGACCCACCCTTCAGTAGCAAGAGGTCACTCAGTACAATCAGCCTTCAAACGAGGAAAACAATCAGGAAAAGCTTCTGCGATGCCAAAAACACCAACAGAATAAAACACAACAGGCTCCAGTGTTTGTTTTATCAAAACTTAGGGACTGCAAGGCAGACTTTTCAGCTGGCGATAACCAGTGTAGCTCCACCAAAGCCAACCACATTTCTTCCAGCCTTAGGATCTGGCCTTCTAAAAGCACTTAAAATTACTGTAAGAATGTGTTACTACAAAAAAAGGTTAAAAATATAAAGGTAGCAATTAATCCGCTCACTTCTTACTATCATGAATTGCAGAGAATTACTCATAGCATTATGTTCAGAAAAAGGTCACAATATTTTAAGTTACAAAAAAATCAAGCAACTGTTAAACTAACCAGGTTTTCTTTGCCACATATGGATCCCACAGGACAAGGAATTCCTGGCAATTTATGGAGAACTCTCCTGACTCCCCTCGCTAGCCCCCTCCAGGCTCCAACAAAGGGGGTTCTACTGGATGATCCTCCTCACAACCAGCACCCACTGCCTTGCACAAGGCAGATTTGGTCCCAGAGCCCCCTTCCCAAAGCACAGAGCCAGGAATTTGCTGGTGAGGGGCAAAACTTGCTTTCTCCAAGCACGGGGTACAATGATCAGCTCCATGCTGCATTCCAGTGCTGCCACAAATGTGTGTGCCACTGGCACCCCAGAGCCACAAGCTACCCACCCCCCCTGCAGGAATTGCTACACATCACCCCCAAACATTCCCACTAACTATCAGTTTGCTAAGAGAAAAGGGCAGGGAAAACCCTCGGGAAGAAAATCTCATCATTACTTTAGCTACGGACAAAACCGAGTGCTTGGAATGCCCGAACCAGAACCTGTGGGCGTCCAAATAAATTTATCTCTGTTAAAGTAGTTTACAGACAGCAGGCAGCACCTTTTCCCTTCTAAGCCAGAAAACCAGAGCTACTTGCTGTAATTAGCTGGAGCATTTGTGGTGTTTAGGCACTGAGCAAAATTGATTTTATGAGTGGAAAAAATAAGCATTTGGTGCAAGAAAGCAGAGCGTGCTCTGTGTTAACCACGGATCGGCCCCACTGTACCCAGGCTCTGACCTCCCTGAGAAACAAGATCCATCCACAGCTTCCTTGCCCTTCCAAACACAAGGCTCCCTTTTATCATGTAGCAGTCAAAAGCAGACACTCCATGTCATTCTATAATAAATCAACCCACAGAGCAATAGGATTAATTCAGAACAAAAGGCAGGAACTTACAGAATAAAAAGATGCAGATCTAGACACACAATGTCTTGTAGACCTTGATCACGTTCTTGGGATACTACAGGGGCTGAATCCCCCAAGGGAAAATTAAAGCCTTCCCAAAGGTGCCTGTAGGTCTGGCTTGGGAAAAACGTGTGCCAGGGATAAATCGGGTAATCAGTGTAACCTTAAAGCCAGGCCGGGCTTGGAGAGGAACCTCTGCGTCACCTCGGAGCACCTCCCACCCAGCTCTGGGAATAACGGCTCCAAGGAGGGGAGCAAAGGGAAAACAGAACTCCACACATTTGGGGCTAGGGTGTGATCCTCCCTGACCAGCACAGGCACCCCACTGCAGCCCTGCCCCTGGGATCTTAGCACAGGCATTACCTTCATGGGCTGCTGTTTCACCAAACCTGGAGACAAAGTGAAAAAACAAGAGCCAGAAGGAAAGGTCTGTGAGTCCCTCCAGACTGAGGGCAGGAAGAAGCTCCACAGCCAGTCCAGCACTTCCCACAGGGGGACTTCACTCACTTCATCAAGTTGGCTCCTCCAAACCCATTAACCCGGGTGCCAGCCCCTCCACGGGCAGCAGAGCAGGGCTGCTTTGCTCCAGGGCTGCATCACCTGTCTCTGCTTACAGCTTCCACCCCAGAAATCTTTCCGTGTCTGCAACTCCATATCTTCCAGACCCCACATACCACATATAGAGTAGCAACTGCCCATTTCAGGGATCATCCCACCTTCTCACAGCTGAATTGAGCCATGATCAGCAAAACCAAACCCAGTGGTCACACCAGTCAAACTGAGCCTTCAGTCAGTCCCTATTCCTGCCTCAAAAATAAAATACAAAAACTTTGCTCCTCATTCTCTTCCAAGGCAAGGCCACAGCTTCTCTGATCCACACAGCATCCATGTTTCCTGCACAGAGGAGAAATGGTTTCCCTTTTTGCACAGCTCTACATGTGAACAAAAACCAGGAGACCAAATCCAGGAACATCATTCCTGAATGTGTTTCACACATCAGTGGCAAACTGCTCAGCAGGTGTCACTTCAGGTCTGGCTACTTCTCCCAAAAAGGGAACAGCCCTGTTTGGAATCCCAGCAAAGAGCAAAACTGCTAAATGTGGAAGATTTACCTGTGAGCAGCTCCACGGCAGGGTATTTTTAGCTCCCAAGACAGGGTGTTAATGGCACACCTCTCCTGTTCCAAAGGCATGACCAGCAGGCTATTCCCAGTGCCCAACAGGTGTGGGGCAGCACCTGCTGCCTCCAGGGCTGCACATGGAGGGGCTCTTTTGTTCAGCTCCCACCGCCCTCTGGATGTGAGGGGCTGCTGAACAAATCAGACCAACTCACATTTCTTTGTAAAGTTCCAATACTCAGCACACTGTGAAATAAAAGTGACTGCACGATGGTGTCATTTGTTTCTCTGGTGACACGCCAAACGGATTTCTGCTGTGACAAAACACATGCAGCTTGGAAATAAATATGGGTTTGTGCAATATAGCAAGAGAATATATATAGATAAAATAATCAATACATTAAGAGAGCATCAGGAAGGTGAAAAGACGTGACAAAGTACGAACATCCTGAAATGGTCACCATTCGTCGAGAGAAACCCTCGCAGAGAAGAGGCTGAGAAAAATGTTAATGGTGCTGAAAAACAATAGCTCAATATAATCCTCAACCTTAATCTGCCCTTGGTCATAGGAAGATGTTCACAATCCCTGAGCACAAAGATTATACATTGGTGCATATCTTTTGCTAATCACATACATTTCACTGCAAGAAGAAATAACATTTCCAGACACAACCCCCCCAGCCATAAAATCTGTTATGAACTCAACCATCACCTAACAATACACATCAAAGCTTTTTCCATGCAAAACTGGGCCTTTCTAATAAGGAATGGCCAGTAAAAAAGTATGTCTGGGATTAACAATACATGAAAATGAAATAAAGTTGGACAAAATAGAAAAAAACTGTCTGCTTAAGTCTATGTGGAATTGATCTGCATCACTCTGATCGAGCTGTTGAATAAGTTAGGGTCTACTGGGCATAAAAAGAATTTTTATTATGTCTTTCTCTTTTTTTTTACCATGTAATCTCTCTGAAACCCTTTTTTCATTAAAGGAAGGCAAAGCCCAGAGAGGTCCAGCTGTAACTGCTGCAACGTTGCATTCGTGTTCATTAGAAAAACAAATTCACAACAGATCATTTTAAGAGCAATAATAAAAGTCTGACAAATGAAAACCAGATGTGGGGGGAAAAAAAACCAGCACTGGGGAAAGCAGGCTCTGCCACAGGCTCTGCAGAGCAGGGATCACACCCCCCTCGGTGCCATGTGACTCCAACACTTGCTCCACCAGACAAGTGGTATTTGGTGAGAACAGTCAAACACGAGGTGATTTCCAAGGTGCAAATACACTAGAAAGCAAGAGGAGGCAACTAGGTTTTCACATTTAATATCTCTAGGCCAGATTCCTGCTGGTTTAAGTTGGGAAAGCTGCCATGAGCTTCCAGAGGGAAGGGTCCAACGTGCTGGCAGCTCCACCAGCCAGGAACAGGAGCAGCCCATGGCGTGAGCTGGTGTGCCAGAAAATCCCTTATGGCTCCACACCGTTCCTACCACGAGCACAGACCTGGTCTCACCGGGACTTTCCAGGCTCTGCTCTCCTACACAACTCTCCCAAGATCCCAGGGGTGCTGGTGGCTCCTCACCCTGGCTGTCTATCCAGCCCTTGGGGCTCCACCACTTCCAGAGGTTTACCTGGACCCAGGAAATGGGGAGCAGGAGGCCTGTGGCCCTAGCCACTGGCCTGGGCAGGATTTAGGAGCTGACTCATGGCTAATGGGCAATGACAAACTGCTAGTGCACTTGTGCCCAGATCAGATGACTAAGGAATTTAGGTGCCTATAGAGATTAAGGGGCTAAATAACTTTTGCAGCCCGAGCCTTAAACATCTGCACGAACAGGGCTTCTCTTCTGTGCTCCACAGAAGATCTCCAGGCACTCCTTGCTCATGAAACACAATAATTCTACGAGCAATCCAACTACAGATGCGAAATGCTGTAACTGACCCACATGAAAAATAAATCCTTAGTCAGGTGACGTAATGCACACGAGCATTCCAGGCCCATCCAATACAGGGGGTTCAGCTGATTCCATTTTCCGTGTGATGAAGGAAAAGGGTCTTCCACGAAAGGGTTTGTGCTGTGCAGGGCCAGTGTCCTGGGCTCACACAGAACATGAGGGGTTTGCCCCTCTCTGCTCACTGCTGGCTGCAGGCAGGGTTCAGTAACACACAGCAATCCCAAAGCTGCAGGATCAGTGCCACCACAGAGATGAAACAGCATCTCTAACGCTTTCTGCCACACGACTGCTGCAAGCTGCTATTTTATCCCAAAATGCTGCATCCTGCTTTAGTGAGTGCCGTTTGCTGCACTTAACCTGCATTACAGGCAAACCCAAAGGGGTGCTGTTCCAAACCCTGAGCTCCTTGGTAATTCCACCGTTATGCTACTGCATGAAGGAACAAAATATTCTTTTCTTTTTTTTTTTTTTTTTTTTGCCTATCCAGCACTGCTTGTGACACAAGAGCCAGCCCCTAGTCCCTCCCCACAGCCCCACAACCACTGCTAAGTCATGGAGGCATCACTACAGCCATTTCTGTGTTACCAAGGAACAGAGCGAAAAAACAGAATTCCGAAGGATAATACCAATTCTTTAGAAATCACATCTCACTGCCATCATCCACCTTCCCAGCCCTTTATCCCATCGCCTTTTCATCTCCTGTCTCTCTTTCTCCAGAGCCTGCTGAGCATATGCAAGTCCTTCCTCCTGCAATGGCCTGAGGAGCCACAGCCTCCCCTGACATTTTCACACGGCTGATGTCTCTCGGACCGGATTCCCCTGCGTGCCCTGTCTCCCCAGCCCCGGCTTCGGGGAGCATTGTTCCCCCAGATGCCTTTCAGCGGGTGCCGGGCTGCGGGAATTCCAGTCTTTCTCCCGAACTGCTCAATGAGCAGGTTTCATAATGCTCGTATCCTGTCAATAGAGGTCGAAGGATGTACCGAACGCTCCGGATCTTGACAGCTTATTCCCTCTCCCTGCAGAACTGCTCCTGTTTTTGAACACTTAGCATTTATACCTACAGACAACGCCTAGTGCAAAACAGAAATACAAATCACTACTCACCTTTAAACAATTTTACTCACGATTAAGACACCAACATCACAAATTCAGTGCTCGCTCTGCTTTTGTATTACCGCCCCGAGAGGAAAAACATCAGCTCTTGACTAACCCTGCCGCCGCGGTGCCCTGAGCGCGGCGTTCAGAGCTGCTGCAGCCTGTGTCTCTAGCACAAGTCTGCCATATTTTTTTTGTTAAATCAGGCCTGTACCCACCTAAGAGCGGAGCCAGCCCCGACCGGCCGCACCGCCCCTCGCATCACGCCGCTCACTGCGGGAGCGCCGGCCGCGGGGAAGGCGGCGCTCGGACCGCAGCCCCGCACCCAGCCCCGCACCCCCGCCCGCAGCGCTCCCGCACACAAAGCCCCGCGTCGGGCCGCGCTGTCACCGCCCGCGCCCCCCGCGCCGCCCCCCGCCCAGGGTGCCGGAGCACTCGGGCATTACGTGCGTTCCGGGGCAGCAGCGCAGAGCAGCAGGACCGCGCCGTCCGCACCGCACCGCGCGGGGCGTGCGGCTGCGCGGGGCCGGCACCGCGGGCGGCTCCGGCCGGGGGAGGGAGCGAGCGAGCGAGGCGGCCGACGGGGCAGGGGCGGCGGCCGCGGCCCCCGGGGACGGGCCGGGCCCGCAGGGCAGGGCAGGGCCGGGCAGGGCGGGGCCGCCTCGCGTCTGACCGCGCCGGGCCCGC
>JAWWES010000115.1:4401886-4472760 GCA_035583135.1 Lophotriccus pileatus
CGGGCCGGGCCCGCAGGGCAGGGCCGGGCAGGGCAGGGCGGGGCCGCCGCGCGTCTGACAGCGCCGGGCCCGCTCCGCGCTCTCCGCTCCGCGCCCGGCAGCACGGCGCTCACCCCCGGCTCCCGATGCCCGGCTCCCAGCCGGCCCTACCTCCGTGCTGCGCGGCTCTCGCTCGGTGCGGAGGGCGGGCGGTGCCGGCGGTGCCCGCAGCCCCCGGCGCTGCGCTGCGTGTGCTCCGCCCGGCGCGGAGCGAGGGGCGAGCGAGGGGCGGGGACAGCGCGGGAGCCCCCGCCCCGCGCCCCTGCCCTGCGGAGGGCTCGGCGCGGCCCCGCATCATCCCCCGCCCCGCATCGGTGCCCTGCGGAGGGCTCGGCGCGGCCCCGCATCATCCCCCGTCCCGCATCACTGCCCTGCGGACCCTGCGGCGCGGGGGGCTCGGCACGGCCCCCGCACCTCCCCGCATCCCTCGGGCACCCTCACCTGTGCTGCTGCTGCGGGGCCTGCCCTGCGCTCACGCCAGGTCTTGCCCCTCCGCCGGCCCGCGCTCCCACAGCCTCCCGCGGGTGTTATCCAGCCGCTCCCGGCTCGCCTTCCGTTCTCCCGTACATTTATTTGGTTATTGGGTCTCTCCAGCCTTCTCGCCCCTCCTCCTCTGACACCCGCTCCTGTCGCAAAGACAATGTTGGCTCGCCCCCAGCATCCATTTCCTCTAGTGCTGCTCTCCCTCCCGCTGCTCTGTCATTCCGAGTGGAAACCCCATCCCAGATTTGACTTCCTCCACTGCGGTCATCCTCTCCCGCTCCAGTCCTGCCACCTTCCCACATAAACAGCCTCCCTTTGACAGTGTAATGCAACCTCTGAAACTCGACCCCAGCTGCCCTTCTGCAGCACTTTCCCTTTTCCCCCTTTCCTAGGCAGGATTTTGCCTTTCTTTCCAGAGAAAACTGCTATTCCCACAGCCAGGGTTGCCTTTCCTCCTTCCCCCATGCCCCTCTTCCACAGCCAAGGTCAGAGGCAGACATTGCTGCTTCATGTTTCCTGTGCTAATTCTGATCCCTCTGCTCCCATCTATGTGTGCCTTCACCCTCCTCGTGCCATACTCGTTCCCTCCTTTCCACTGTCCCTCACCCCTTGCTTTCAGTACAGCTATGGACCAGTGCTATCCATGTCCTTTGTTAAGGAATCAAAAAATCACCACTGGATTAGTTCACCTCCTTAGTTATCATTCCCTTTTTCGTGCTCTTCATTCCCGCACTCAGTCCTAACTCTTTAACTGATGTCTGGAGTTCCTCTCCTCTGTGCCTGCCTCAAACTCCCTATCTGGCTCCTGCCCCTCCACACTCAGCTGCTTTGCCAAAGTTACTAATATCCACTTCCTGGCATAATCTCTGGAATATTGCTTCCTTTCCAGCCTGTCAGAATTATCAGCCTGGCTTTTCAGGATACTTTGTTCTCTGTTGGTTTCCAAGACTGCTCCCCCAGAGTCACCTCCCCACAGCTCCTCAGACACCCAATTTCCAGTGGGAGTATGAATGGACTAAGCCCCTCAAACTTGGGAAAAGCTCCTCTGGCATTCAGAAGAGCTTTTTGAAACGTTGTCACCATGAAGCCTACAAGAATCTTGATAAGAATATACTTCCACGTTTGTCACCTGTGCTGGTTCACATCCAGTCCTTGGGATGCAGTAAAAACATGTGTATAAATATATATATATAAATTATATTCAAATGCTAGGATATTAAGAAGCATCCTAAAAAATCACCCTTCACTCAACTATTAATATCCATCAAGCAAGTTGGCAGGGACAAAAGATTGCAATGTCTGGGAGTGAGCAAGAACATGCAGCGTATTTTAGGATCGTGTCTGTCTTAACCCCCACAGCTCAGAGAGGGGTGGGCCATTGATTCCCATGGAAGTAACTGGGTAGGAATGACTGCCTGAAGAAGCAAGAACCAGAATAGCAGGGGCATTGTGGGCTCCAACCAGTTATCCCAGTTAACAGTCACTTTCTTCTTTTTGCAGAGCCCACACTTGGTAAAGAACGGGGCAGGTGCAGACATTTTACTGCTGCTGGTTAAAAGCAGCATCTCCAGCTTTGACAGAAAGGATGATGGTTTCATTTTTGAAAATTACTGCATCTACTGGTCTGTATTTTCAGCATGAACCTTACACTCACAGTGCTACAAAGGCCAAACCTCCAGTTTGGTGACAACTCATCTGGGAGTAATTACAAGGTTAATTACCAGCAATTTCCAATATCAGTGAGTAATCTCAGTTAGACAAACAGGTTGTTCCCACTGATGGCCACATTCCCTCTCAATTAACTGAGCTGAAAGGGGTGGGATGAATGGGTATGATAGAAACTGCTGTTAAATGAAGTGGAAGGGGAAACAACAGGTTGGGTGAAGTCATTCCCCTTCTGCTGTTACTTTGTAGTTACTTGGGAACCCCAAGCCTTTTTCCCTTACACACATTTTGCCCATGAAAATATAGATTTAATCTGGTTTTTTTTTTAGTTTTGAAAATCTACCAAGCCACTGCACTCAATAATATTGTCTGATGCTCATCCCACAGAAATATATCCATGTGCATATTGACACCTTCTCCAAGAGGAAAACACTGCACAGGTGTGTAAACACCTGCCAGACTCAGAGAGACAGTTGAAAAATAAATCCTAGTTGAAATAACCTAATGCACTTCTAAAAATAAAATGCAACAACATTAGAATGGTAGAATGGTTTAGGTTGGAAAAAAGTCCTCTAAGGTCATTGAGTCCAACCATCAACCCACCACAACTAAATCATGTCCCCAAGGGCCACATTTGAATTTGCACAAGGTAATTCCAAGCAGAAACAAAAGCAGCACATCTAGATGAGATATGAAGAGACACAATCACCAAGGCAATACTGAAACTCAAAAAACTCTGTTCAAGGATGGTGGCAATTTCCAAGAACATGGAAGACACACACAACAAGAAACACACTGCAATAAACTCCTTCCTGGCTGTACCACTAGACTGGAAAAGCCCTCTGCTCTCAGAGTTCCAGTTCCACAGGTTCCCAGCGTGACTGCAGTACGTTCCTCCAACCAGACACACCTGCCCTCCACCCTTAACTCCCGGCTGTAGACACGGAGCACGGCTCAAAGGCACAGACCCAGACTGCTGCTTTGTCTTGTGGCAGACTTGGCCAAGCTCTTGAGAGGAAAATCAAAGAGGGGCAAGAACCTGCCTGAAGGAAAAACTCAGCTCCCTCACTACGTGCACAAGGTGCCTGGAAGCCCCTCCGGCACAAACATTTCCTCACAGAACTCTGTTTCTCCTCATCATCTGGGTTACACCCAGCACTGTTACACCATTACCTTCAGCAACACTTTGTAGCAAAGCATTCCCTGCCATCCATTTACCAGGATACTTCTGTTTCCCAACAGGCACCCCATACGGAAAGGTGCCTGATCATCACCCTTGGTTCCCCTTCTCTCTACAACCAGCTCCCGAGGCTGACCAGCCCAGCGCTCTGTCTCAGGAATTAACCCTCAGCCAGGTACCTCCATGCACAGTACCTGGCAGTCTCCTACTACAGGGAAAGTGTGTGTGACAGAGGAAGGGGTTCTACTGGAAGGAATAGACAGCAGGGGCATGCAGATCCTTAGTAACTCTGCTCTCAGGCTGCACATCAGAGGTCTGGGCATACACTTTTGCTGAGAAAGTGCTATTTCTCTGTTCTACTGCTCTGTGCCCACAGCATTTATTCTCAACCATTTTCTCCACCACCAGCTCTCCTGAGCTCCAGGCCTATTTCTCCTCGTGCCCAACACCCCAAACTCTGGAAAATGACTAAAGCACAGGGCACTTCCAAAGGTTTGGCCTTGGCCTCAGCCAGCTGCTGCCTCCTTCCCACGCCACTGGAGTCAGCAGTGGAAATGCTGACAGTGTGGAGGCAAGATGGCTTTCCTGCTGCCCTGCCAGCATCCCCAGGCCGGGAGCAGCCCTGGCAGGAGGCCCTGTGGAGGGACAGGAAGCATTAGTGAGAGCTGGCAGGGGCTGGGCCAGCCTACCACAACATCCCTGCAGACACTTCCATTGTGTGCGAGGCAGTACACTAAGCATTAAATTAATGCCTTGGGACCTGCTCTCATGTCCTGTGGGCTCCACATGGAAGGATCCACTCACAGGAGATGGCTACAAAGAAATCCAATCCCAGAGGATGCAGAGTAAAGTTTCTTGCACCCCCAAGGCCCCTTTTGTGGTGCAGCAGCTTGAGGTTCAACCCCATGGGTTAAAGGTGTTGATGCACCAGGGTTTCCCCGTGGGCACCAAAAGGGATATGGGGAGGGAAGGTGTCCAAAATTCTCAGTGTTTATCTGTCCCAGGAAAATCTGCACAATTCTCTGTAAAAACCTTTCCCAACTGTTGCCAAACATTCTCTTCCCTTGTGCTTCACCATAATTTTATTCCTCCGTTTCCTCTAGGTGCATTAGAAATGCATCTAATTAGAAATTTAACGGCTTTTAAGATGACAGAGAGTAGGTCTGGATGGAATGTTAGAGAGAAATCCTTCCCTGTCAGGGTTGGGAGGCCCTGGCACAGGTTGTCCAGAGCAGCTGTGGCTGCCCCATCCCTTGAAGTGTGCAAGGCCAGGTTGGAGGGACTTGGAGCAACCTGGGACAGGAGAAGGTGTCCCTGCCCATGGCAGGGGGTGGGATGGGATGAACTTTAAGGTCCCACTGACCCAAGCCATTCTGGGCTTCTATGAAAAATATGCACTGGCCAGTCTGTGTGACAGAACAAAGTTGTCACGTACAATAGTCCATTAACTACTACAGGGAAAGAGTTAAATTCCTAGCTCTGAGATTCTATTAATTTCTCTGACATTATGGCCACTTCTCCTATAGCACCTGAAGCTGGGTGAAGGTCACATTAAGACATCAGCACATACTCCAAGAACCCATCAGCATAGCCAAAGTTTTGAGTGCTTTCTGTGGTGATTACCTTGCTCCAATAACGCTGGGGTTGAACTGCTGAGGCTGTGATCTCTTGTTCAGTTCCAGGCAGCCGGACCACGTGCAGGGATGTGTCTGACATCAGTGGAACCCCATCCAGGGGCAGTCGCCTGCTCTCACTGCTGGTGAACTCTCAGCTTGAATCCCATCAGTGATGACTTTGGGTGAGATTCTCTCAGTCTCCAGTGGGCAAAGAGCTCCCAGGGCCATAATTCTGTGTTAGAAAGGATCTGGCCAAAGGAAAAAACAAACAAAAAAGAAGTCAAAAGCAGCCAAGCAGAGCAGATTTTAAGGGCTTAAGGCATGGCCTGCAGGATTTCCTCAGCATTCCCCACAGCAAGTCATCCTTTCACAAAAATTTGACTTTCAAACTGCAGGCAAAATCCTGGAGTGCCTTAGAAACCCCAAGTCTCGTTTTCAAGTATCATCAGTCTCGTCTGTGCACAGGCAACAAAACCCACATTCCCTCACCCCTCCCACAGTGCGGTTGGATACACTGCTCATGCAGCATCTGCCAACTAGGAAGGGGAATCTATTGAGAAATACAATTTTATCAGCCCCTACCCCTGCCCAGAGACATGTCCACAAACCACCAGCAATGTTCAGCAAAACAATAAGAGAATCGTGGAGCTGCATTTGGGAAAGTTCTGGCACAGGAGGGAAACGTGGGCTAATCTATTTATAAGTGCAGTCTGGAGCAGTTTCACTGATCACCCTATAAATAGTGCCTTGCATGAAACCCAAAGCAGTGGATCTGGTATTTCATACCTTCCTGCTCCTTGTTCTGGAGCAGCAGTCCTCTGCAGAACATCCTTTCCCCTCTACTTCTGTGGTAATTTTAAAAGCTGTTTGAAGTTTATTCCTCAATTCTTGAATTCAAGGTCCAAACATCTTGTTTACACGAGGGGAAAAGAGCCAGGAGCACTATTTAGCCTTTTGGAGAAGGGCTTTTGTGAAGGGAAAAATTCCTCCTGCCAGGCTGTACCTACAACATTTACTTCAACACTTCCCCTGCTTCCTTGAAAACCCACTTGTAAAGGTACCAAAGATTGGTGCCTCATTAGCAACACCAGCTAAGGTAGGAGGAAGGTTTAAAAGCCTGCTAATATTCTGATGATAACAGTTTATCCATGCCCAGAGGATCCCAGCCATCTGTCAGATATTCCAACCCAACGCAGAATGGTGGATGGCTGAGGGGGAATGTTGAACTGCAGAATTAAATCTTCATTGTGGGATAGTTGCCTGGGCTCTTACTCTTGACTTTCATCTTTATTAGAACTAGCCAGAGGTCACAATGGTTTAATTCCTGTCTTCCAGGGTGGATGTTATTCCCAAAGCCTAAAACAAGTTAGAGGCTATTGTTTAATCCACTCTCCCTCCAGGAGAAAAACAAAGTCAAAAAAAAAAACCCAGAGCAAAACTTACACAGCAGGTGATGCTTCTCGCATCCTTCCTTTCCAGGAATCCTGTCTCCTGAAGTTTTATTTCCAGTTAACTGAGTAGTCACCTCCTCTTCAGAGGTTATGACTTCTTATCTAGGTTATTTTCATGAGGAAAAGTGTAACTTTTACAGAGCCAAACAAGCTGATCTTTCCCCTCCCAGCACACCTATTCTTGCTCACCTGGAAATCCACCCCTGCTCTGGTGCTGATGGAGCAGCAGTTCCAAACACACACGGGATCCTCTGAGGGAAAACTGAGTTTGGGATGTCAGGAAAAAACATGCAGGGGTTTCTGAACTTTCTGGCAATCCAGTTTCATATAAAAGGCTGGTGTCTGGGAGAAAAAAAACACCAAAATGACTATTAGGAAAGTTTGAAAAGTGGGATAGCTGATGGGAGGAGACCCTGTACAGTCAAAGGTTGTTTGTTGGTTTTCCCTATCTCCAAGTACTTCTGGGGCCTCTGTGCTGTCTGTGGAGAATAGAACAATGCAGGAGACAGCACAGGGATTTTCTCAGCCAAGAGATGAACATTTTTAAGCACCTGACAGACCAGAATTTGATTTTACCCCTGCATTCACATTCAAGGTTCCTTTACACTTCAATGCTTTCATCATCTTTAGGAAACGGAAGCCTAGAACAGAAAAAATTGCCTTTAACACAGGACAAAAAGAGTCTGATGCTGGAATTTCAAGTTGAAGTACAGTGGTAAAGATTTGTGATTCCAACTTTCCTCGTGAGTGCCTGGAGCTCACTGGAAAATGTCTACAGTTATTCAAAATCCATATGGAAGTCACAGCATTTGGATCTTCCATGGGAGACTTGAGGATGCAGGAACTGGGTACAATGTTGAACAAAAGCAAAGCCATGGGTTACATTAACTATGTTTTGTGGTACAAGGATCTGAAACTCACAGAAGAATATCCCAAAGTTTGTAGGGAAAATAAAGGGGGGGATTTCTGGAAAAGCACAGCCCACACTAACAGTGGTCCCTCCCCAACCTTATAAACAGAGCTCCCCACTCCAGAAACAAACAGGAGCTGTGTTTACACGGGAGGAAGTTGTAGCTTGTCAGGATACAGTTGTATAAATAATTTCAAAAATGCCCCAGTACATACTGCATGTCCTTTCAGAAAGGAAAATAAGAGAATGGAAAATTCTGTGTTCCCACCGTGGGCAGAAAGTCATTCAAGTGTCTGTGACACACAGGCCAACGCCTGCTGGAAGTTTCCTTCCTTGAGCTTTGGATCAGCTCCATGGTGAAAACAGAGAAAGTCATCCACATCCTTCCAATTGAGCTGGAAGAATTCAGGGTGCACTTTCCACTTGGAATGCAAGTTCTACGTTTATAGAGCACAATGGGAAAGGAAAATAAGGGTTAAATGTAACTACAAAGGAATGTGACATGAAAATGCAGATTGTTTCATTTTAGAATGATTCCCAAGAGCCAGAATAAGGCATGTTAATGAAGCATTAAGGGGAAAAAAGTGTATTAAAAAAAAAATCTTCCTCCCTGATGGATCAGAAGCCAAGACAGGCTCTATTATCGTGGTCCTTCAGATCATGAACCAACTGACCCCGCTACACTTGATGTGTGTTCTCAGGGAAGCTGAAATAGAATCTGTGGTCCCTCTAACTCTGGGACAGCTGAGATAACCCAGACTCATCATTTAACCACTTTTAATTCTGTACATGGCTCAGAGCTCTCATCATTGCTGGGCCAAGCTGTCCAAGGGCAGCGATGGCAACCATTCCTTTATTGCTCTTTGGGCACTCAGGAGTCTCCTGGTCTGTTCTCCTCCTGTGGAGTTCTGGTTTCCTCTCACCCATTTTCCTCCCATTTTTCCCACTTCCACACTGGCTGCTGTTTCCTGGCCCAGAACCAGGAAGCCAGCCCGAAGTGTTCTCTCCTCAGAACAGCAGAGCCTGAAGTGGCTGAGATGGGAAAAAGGTCCAGATTCTAATCCATGCTTAAAGAATGGTGGGTTTTCCTGAATTCCCTGGTCTAGATGCATCCACAGGGGTAAACTGGCCTCTGCAGAGTGTTCCCATGGAGCTGGAAGCACCCAGGGAAAGCAGCTTGGACTTGGAGGGTGCCAAGGACTGGGCTGCAGCTGTGCAAGGGAAGGGTCACTCCATCAGGCCTGGAAATCCTACCCAGGCTGATTTCTGCCTTAGGAGAGACTGGAATGTTGTATCCCTAGAAGCCCAACTAACAAAAAGATCACTGAAATGTATTTTATCACTGTTTCCCTTATAGACGTAAGTAGAAAAAGTGATGTAACATTTTATGTGTTCAGAAATCTCCATAACTGACTTTGACATTGTGACAAGGGAAGAATCTGGGTCAACTCCCTCTCCTGCCTCCCTTTGTTTTCCAGGAGAAAAAGATGGCATGTCTTCTGCTGTTACTGTGATTGCTGCACCTGCTTCTGAGGGCTACTCTCGAGACACAAAAAGAAGTTTAATACAGGGAAAGGATCAGACAGAAGTATAAAACTAGTTTAGCTCCAGCATGTCATTTATCAAATCAAGACATTCATTCCAATTTCTCAAGCAGAGGTCAAGCCAGTTCTGCATGTGCTGAATACAGAACACGCTTCAGGCTCAAATCCACCAGGAAAGCACCGGATCCACCTGCTGAAGGTGATGGCAGAGAAATTCAGCACAAATAAAGTGCGAGTTTTTTCACCCCTGTGAGTGATTAACTATCAGGACCACTCCCTTTGGGATGTACTGAGAGCTCATGAACTCTAGCAAATACCAGAATAAAAAGTATTTTTGAAGGTGATCCCATGCCTTCAGGAGGAACTTGCAGCTAGATGAAGGAATTTCTCTCTGAGCTTCGATAACCTGTGCCATGGAAATACTAAATAATCATGGAGGTTCCTTCTAGTCTTAAAAAACAATGTACAGATGCTTCAGTCACTTCACTTTCAACACTGTTGGTAGGTTAATGCAAATAAAGACTTACTTTCCTCTTCAAGCAGATCACTGAATTCTATGCCATTTATTAGTCCTAAATCCTTAGCAAAAACCCCTCAGAGAACTTAGGCAGGAGGAACTGGGTAAAGGATCCAAAGATTTACCAGGGGCAAAAGGGAAAATGTGCAAATCCAACTCTGATCTCCCTGAACTCCTCTTTTCAGGAAACTGGTAAGAACATTATTGCTACAGTGTCAAGTGTTGACTTCAGTCAGCAGCTCCAAATTGGGGAAGCAAAGACGCAGCTGTGTAATTCCATGTGAAACCAGGCTATAAATCCCTGTGAAATAATCCAGGGTTGTTGCTGCTCTTATCCCCAGTGTTTCAGTGGAGCTGAACTAAGAGCTGAAGGAAGGAAGCTGGAGAAGGCCACGTACCCCTGGATGGCTTTCCACCTCCTTCCAAGCATGGACACAAAGGTCTCTTCTCATCCCTCAGTCCAAGTGACGTCATGGGTGCCTCTTCAACTCCCAGCTGGAAGTTTGTGATAAGGAAAAGCAGGAAACAATCCTACAAATAAACAAAGGCATGTTCCAGGTGGATCCACACCCACCTAAAAATGGAGAGTTTCCATTATGGAACGTACTCAGTAATAATCCATATCTGCTTCTCACAGTAAAGGCACATTCAATGTATGTTTTAAAGTTCATCAAAGCTTCCAATCAGCCCTTTGCTACACTCCAGGAAAGCCAAGGATAACCTCAGTTCCCATTCCAGGGCTGTTGTTTGGAAATATCTTACTCTCTGCTAACTAAGCTACAACAAAGGAATCACAAACATACTTCTGATTTGTGCACACAGTGACAACAGGTGAAATCCCTGCACTTCAGAACCTCTGGGGCCCACCACGAGCTTCCAGCTTTTCAGATATTCACAGTTCGTCCGTGTCTGAAACAGGGCCAAAGAGGCTGTTTGTTTGCTACTTGAGATCAGAAACAATTATTTTTTAATGTAAAAAATAATAAAAAAAGTCTCAGTTTCTTCCTTCCTTATACATGTACTTACATTCTATCAGGGATTTTAAGACATTTGACCTTTTTTTCCGAAATCCCTGCTCCCGGAGTCAAGGGATAAATCGGAAGAATAAAAATGTTTTAGAGCTCAGATCTCTTGACAGGTTGAGCTGTTCTACCCAGCAGAGAAAAAATAAAGTTTATTTTCTTCTTTAGCTGTTGAAAAACGCTTTAAAACGTATCCAAGACCTCTGAAAGGCAAACACAGAAATTCATCTGCCTTTCTTTTTTTTCTGCAGTCTCACAGGACTCAAACCCACCTCCCCTCCAGGAGGAGGTAATTTGGAGATTTAAAACTGTTAGGGCTGTGATGGTGCCCATGAACATTCTGGGTCATGGTCAGAGCACCGGAGGGTGGAGACTCCTGCCCAGCCAGCCCTGGGGTTGTATCTGCTTCCCTCCCTGCTTCCACGCTTAGGGTTTTCCAGAAGGCATCAATTCCGTTTTCAAATAAGGCTTTTACATAACCAGGACATTTTGTGCAAACCTGGTTAACTCCATGCCCTCAAAATATCCTGTGCCTTCCAGCATATAAATCCAGCCCTTGACATCAAGAGAATGCTTGGCAGGTCCAGCAGGAAGCACAGCCAAGAGAGATGTCAAAGGTATTTGTGAGGTTTCCAGCCAGCCAAGGATATTAACACCTTGCCTGAACTTAAAAGGAGTAAGATTTTTGTGGCATGAAAAAGTGATTTTAAAGCAATTTTTTATGTGTTCTGCTAAATGTTTGTGTGCTCTGAATGCACTGTCATGGGGAGAACCCTCCAAGAGCTGCAAATATTCATTCCCAGTCCTGGCTGGACTTGGGAGCCTCAGCCAGTTTCTTGGACAGAATCTCATGTGTGCACAAAGATGGAATTATCTGGAAACCAGAAGAGCTGAAAGGGAGAGAGGTGCTCCCAGGTGACAGCCTGCCATGTCTCAGCACAGTTTCAATGCGTATCATCTCCTCAGAAAACTGTCAGTGACAAAAACCAAAAGAGAATCTGCCTTTCCAGTGCCTTGAACTATGAGAAAAATGGGGATGGCAGGGATCCCAGAGGGCTGCTTCTCCCAGGGCACACCCAGACCTGTGTTTGATCCTTCTTCTGACAGCCCTTCAGTCCTTCCCTTCAGCCCTCCCTTCCTTCTCTATGCACCTCTTCAGCTACCCCAATCCTAAAGGTTTAGCCAGAAACCCAGCCCAAAGGGTGGCACACCCCGAAGCAGGACAGCGGGACCGTCACACAGTGTTGGCATCCCCTGCATTTTCAGTGGCGTTACTTCGGAGCGGTTCTGCCCCAGCCAGGGCGCTCAGCAGAACACCCACCCAGCTTCTGCAGAAATCAGCACATCTTTTCCTCTAAGTCCAGCGCAGATCTCTTCAAATCCCAACTAGCTTTGGCTGGATTTTCCAGGCAAACCCCCCTGTTTGTCCTGGGTGCAGCGAGGGAGCCGCATTGGCTGCAGGAGCTGGGAGGAGGGAGCTCCGTGCCAGGAGATAGCAGAGGCCATGGAGCTGGCCCCAGCCCCCTGGACTGCTTCCCACTCCTCAGAGCCAACAGGTCTCCACCCAAGACAGAGCCTGGGCCTTCCCACCCCTTCGCAGAACACCAGCAGGCTCTCAGTTCTATGCTGAGACCCCAGACAAGATCCCTGTCTCATCTGTGCCACTGCTCACAGCCCACAGGCCAGCACTCCCTCCACAGGTTTTCCAGTGCTTTCCCAAACTGTTTAATTGATCCAGGCATATTTCAAGGCATCGTGTTTGGCAGGAAAATGAGATTTCTTTCTCTTCCCCCAGCCTTTCCTATTCTGCCTCCTGTTCCTGTGTCACATCACTGCTGCAGGAGAACTTCCCTGTCCCCATGGACAAGGACCTGCCTGAAGAACAGGATCAGCTTCCCTTCAGCAGCCGATTCCCACAGGGAAGGCTGGAAATGGCACCAAGCAGGCAGAGAGCCAAAAGTATCTTCTAGAATCATCTGGCCCCTGTCAACCTTGGAACTCCAGGGGAGATGCGGGCCCTTCCCAGATGATCCCTCCTCCGGCTTTTCCAGTGCTGCCCACACTGCCAGGCTAGGCTTGTGCCACCTGACTGAGCTGCCACCAGGGCAGGGACAGCTTTTCTACTCCTTTCTGCAGCTCCACATGCACATGGAGACCTGACTCTACAAGGAACAAAGAGGTGGTCAAGCACAGCAGAGGTGGAAGTGCCAGAATTGAAGGAACAGACTCCCTAACTAGGAATAAGTGCCTGAATTCCCCTCTTACATAGGCCACGTCCCTCATTTCCTTCACCAGCAATAAATTCTGGGTAAACTGGATTACATCTTGGTTTGGGTTTGTCTCCCTCAGAGACTTGAGGGTTCCAAGGGGAGAAGAATTCATTACTCACTCATTATGCAGCCTCTTACACTGCTGCAGTGATTACTTACCCTCCTCATTGAACACACAAAAACCCCTCAGAACAAATAAAAAATACCAAACTGCTCCTCTGACTGATGTAAGCTTTCAGCCCTCTCCCCGCTCCAGGGATTGTGCAATTTCAGTGCAGCCCTCCCTGTGTTATGAACTATTACACACTATTTTTCCCAGTGGGCCCCAGCCTTCTGTCTGCCTCCAGGAAAAATGATCCCTAATAGCAACGAGCAGATACTGTGTTTTCTCCCCATCTTTCCTTTCTGCTCCTAACTCTGCATTTCTCACCTCTGTGCTGGTGTTTGGGTTGTTTGTGTTTCCTGGTGCTCACAACTAATCCCCTGTGCTTCCTAACCCTCACCATCCATCCTCAGCCCTTGGCTTCCTATCTCTCCCTGTTTGTCTGGTCACACTCAGGCTCCATGAAACCTGTTTCAGTCATGCTGATCTACTAAATTCCACTCCACCAGACCTCACCCTGCACTGATACATCCCTAAAACTCCTTCCCTCTTCCTTCCATCCCAGCTGAGCTCACTCTGCCCTCTCTTTTTCCCCTCCCACACCGGGGAGCAGTAAGAGGGCAGGAAATGGTGCTTCCCTGCACTTTATACCTCCCAGATTTTGTCCCTGAAGCAGGAACTGGAGGAAGGATTTCCGTGCCAGAACATGCTCCGTGCCCACAGATGAACTCTAACAAGCCTCTCCCTGGTAGGTGGTGGTGTTACTGAGGTTTTACAGTGTCTAAATTTGGGATACTTTCACGGAATGACAAGTCACACAACTGTGGTAACTGCCTTCCTAAACAGCAAGCCAGTAAAGTTTAGCCAATCTATAAAAAAATTCTATAATATGGGACACACTTGGTTATGAGGAAGAGCTGAACTGCCTTTGTTCTAAGTGAATCCAAGTTCAACCTGAGTCTGACACCGAGAGCAAGATGCCTCATCTGGAGAGTTCAAATCTGACACTCACAGGCTACTGGAAAAGCGGAACTGGGAGTCTCAGACACTGTATCTGTGTCACCTCTTGGCACAGGCACCTAAACTTTCCAGGATACATGTTCCCAGCAACTGAAACTTTTGGGAGATGTTGATGCCTCGAGACAATCTCTGCAAGTGGCTTTTCCTCCAAGTGGTTTTGAGATGTTTTTGGTGAAAACCCCAACCTGCTCCCACCCTTCTGATCTCTGCTCTGCTGCAGCCATTCCCCCTCAGCCATCATCTCCAGAACATCACAGGCAATTAATCCAATCAGATGCTCCCCTCTCCTGCAGCTCTGTTCAGGAAATGCTTGGCCACATCAAGCTCTTTGGGGTATTTTTACCCTACTCAAAGCCTGGCCCTGTGGCTCTCACCCCAAACTGCTCCTTTGCCTGCCTCCAGTGGGGCTAAAAAGGATTTTCCTTAACCAAAACCAGCTGTCCTGCCCTCTCTTTTCTGGAGGGAACCCATGTACATGGATTGCTATGCCTGGAAGTCCATCTCTGACATTTCCTAGCATGGAACATTTATTTTCCCTCTCCTGAGATGCACAGCTCAGCTGTGCAAACAAGGAACACTTCTGAGCAAACTAATCACCCTACAATTAATACCCAAGCATTGTCTAATGGAGGAGGCTGAGTTATTCTAACAGCCACGAGAGAAAGAAATGAGTGTGAATGATATTTAACCCACCTGCAGCCTGCTGAGCAAAAAAAACCTACGGCTGTGTAAGAAACAGCAGAGTTGGTGAAAAATGGCCTAGGAATTGAAAGCAGACCTTGGGATCCTAAATAAAAGGTGGAACAAAGGGGGCTCACCCAATGTGAATGTCCTCTGTGGATCTGGATCTATCTGTGACTGGCCCGGAACCCAACGCTATGGGATCCTCCACCTTCCACTTCAGCTCAGGCCCAATAAATCACACAGTCACCGTCATGCACCAGACACTGAGGAAATGGGTGAGAGATCTCCACACCCGATTTTCTCCGTCCTTTTCCTGACTGTTTGGAGCCTCCCAAATCCCTCTTAGTCCCTCCAAAGTAATTGCAATAAGATGTCCTGTCATCACATCGAAATGTGCCTGTTAAGTGTCTGCAGGGTTTGTGCTCTGACTTCCAGAGGGGGCTCTGCAGCATTCCCAGGGATGAAGTGACCCCTCCCTCACCCCAAGCAGCAGCACTGGTCCACAGGCTTTGAGGGTTATGGATGTTGGGGTGGATATCCAGCTCCTCTGAGACCAGCAAAGGCCTAGCCAAGTGCTGAAAATTAATTTGCTCTAAGTTAGCAGCAGGCCCTAGTAATCAATTAATCATTTCAAATCCATAAAGTTTTGCCAATCTTAACATTCCCACTCCTTGCATGGCAATCTGTTCTCATTGCTAACTATTCTATATATTATATATATATTCTGATATTGTTCAGACAGATTCAGCACAGACCTGTCAGAGGACTCACACTATGGCCAAGCCAGATCCTGCAGGGCGGCACCAGAGGCTGGACCACCAGGACACTGCACACACACGTTTTCCTACACTCCAAGGGATAAGGTGTACATGGAAACAGGGAACAGGGCAAGGCAGCAAGGCTGGCAATGCTTACACCTCTGAGGACAAGGGTTTCAAGGGTCCCACGGAAATTCAAAGTGATTCTTTAATTGTCACGGAAAGAGCTCAGTACACAGCCTTCAGGTCCCTCTTGTTCCCAGTCCCCAGATACCATCACCATTCCATAAAGCAGCTGGGAACTGCAAGAGCAGCGCCGCCATTGAAATGTAAATGAGATACAATCACCTCCCTTGGCTTCAGGAATATTACTAACCCCTGGTGACTTCTGAACTAGTGCAGGGCTTAACAAAGCAGGGCATAAGCACTGAGATATTATGGACACGTGTTTACCCTGCAGATATACTGGGATGGCAACTTGTGTCGTAGGAAGGATGTGGGATAATTTACGATAACAGAATCAAGTATGTGTTTTTCCTCTAAACTCTGCCCATTGGCCTCAGATCCTTCTCTGCTGGAAGCTCAAGAGCTGTTCTGAGGGATGCTGAAGTGCCTTGAACTGAGCAGGCATTGTGGGTAATCTCAAGAATGGGAGCAAGAGCCTTCTAGCACTGGAAAACACTCCCTGGGCAAGCAGAGGTGCTCTCCCTGGTGTCCTGCAAAATAACTCCTGCTAAACTAGCCCAGCCCCTGCATGAGGCCCAGCAGCCTCAGCTCCCACTGAAGCCCACGTGAGTCACTCCCACCTGTTCCAGGTGTGGGTTTGTCCATGCTCCAATGCTCCCAGGAATCCACTGCCCTTTCCTGCACTTAGACTTGTTTCAGTGCTGCTGAATATTCCCAATTCCCCACTGCCTGTACCTGCCCATGCACCCAGGGGGTTCACTCCCTCTGGTTCTCCAGCCTGGCTCAGACACATCCTGGGGACACATGGTGTGTACCCAGTGTCACCTACTGCTGATGGAAAGACTCTCCCTGACTCTGGGAGCTATCTTCTCCAAGGTCTGGGACAGCTCGCACCCCATTTCGCTGCTGTCAGTCTGTTCCACAGTTTTTAATGTTCAACTCCAACCACAAGTGCACTCTGCCCAAACACATTCAAACTCCAGCCACATTCATCTTGGCTTTGATTGATAAAGCTTCAAATCGTTCTAATCCATGGGAGGCTGCTCAGGAGATGGATCCATTCCATGTAGGCTTTTCTTTTCACTTACCAGGTGCCCTTTGATCTTGTGAATCTCTGTATTTAATTATGGGAGTTGAAGGAGGCTCATATCGTATCTCCTGGTACACTTTGCTCAGGTCTGTCCTTTTGCTGTTTGGGGAAGGAGAGTGCAATTCTTGGAAGCACAGCTCTTTAATTTTAATATATTACAAGTGCTAGAGTAAGCTCACCTTCAGTTGCTCCTCATTGTCGATGCATGAATAAACAACTGGCAGGGGAAGGAGAACATTCCAAAAAGGTGCTTCTAGATGAATAGAGTCAGCAGCCATGAAGAGCCCCAGTGATTTCCTGGGGCACAAAGGCCTTGGTGGTATTGCTCTGCCACTTGCAATCAGCATAAATGTAGTACTTGACAGTTCTCCTTGGCTGCTGAAAAACAATAAAAATAAAATGAATAAAATTTAGGAGAAACAAGCAAACCGACAAAAAAGGTTATACTGCACCCCAAATTGGCAGCACAGAGCATGGAAGGGGAACAGTGGCTTTGCAGTGAGCAGGACAGATAAAGTAAGCAGGATACAACAACAAAGGAAGCTGGGAAAAGCTCCTCTTACTGAATTTCTGGCTCTGTCTGGCTTGACTGAGTTTGCCCTCTTATATTTGTAGCCCAGAATGCTGTGGGATGAGGCACTGACGGCAATGTGACCACAGCAGATTTCAATCACCACACAGGCAGGTCAGGACTTGGATCCCTGATCTCAGTGAAATCACCCCTTGAGACCCCAGCCCAGGCTGTCCCAAGTTTTGCACCACCAGAACGAGGATTGGGGATTTGGCCAGAGAGGCTGGATCCCGAGCAGAGAGCTCCTCATTTCACCCTAGCAGCTGCCCTGTGGAGCTCACTTGGGGCAGGATCCTCCCAATCCAGGCCCCCCCAGCTGGGCTGGAGCAAACCAGGCACGCTTATCAGTGCAGCAGTGAGTGCTCTGCTCCTCTGCTAATTAGCTGAGCTAGTACCCCTTTCAGATGACTTATTTTTAGTCCTTGCCTGCAGGGAACTGAGCCTTTAAGAGGCTCCGGAATGGGTCAGCTGGAACAGGCTGTTACATTATGTATGTACCAGCTCCTACTTGGCAATATCCATGGGCTGGGACTCCGGCAGCAGCCGGACCATCTCTACCTGTGCCTGGGTTTTCCAGCCACCACACAACAACACAGTCCTCACGTCACCCTAACTCACCACAGCGATTCTCAGTGTCCCCTGATGCATCAACCCCAAACCTGTACCTAAAATCAGGGTTTCACATCAGCTCTGCCTGGTATGGCTCATTAAAAATGGATCATCCTTTCAGGCTCTGATACATAAGTGGGAAACGTATTGCTCAATACACACAAAGTGCTGGAATAAAATATCCATTACCTGCATGTCCCTGCCTCAGCAGAGGACTAGGGAATGGGGTGGTGATTAGAACAGCAGGATTGTGCTGTCCCTGTTGTTGGGTTATGCTTTAAAGCCCTCAGAAAGGTGGAGGAAGTGAGGTCAGTGAAGTGGCGGATCATTCTGTGGCACACAGAGTCCCACAGCACGGGAACAGGCCTTTGTCCACAGAACAATCCAGCTTGGACTGTTCTTCCTTGGAAGGTCACTCCAGACAGGAGAGCAGGAGCACTGGAAAGCAGCCAACCTCAGAGTTCCCACTGCAGGCATGGAGCAGTCCCAGGTGCTAGGGAGAGTTTTGCTGTGGAATAATGAATTTACAAACCTGTTTTTCCAGAGGCAATATGCAGGACTGCGAGGCCACAGCTGAGCCCTGGGCCACAGCCCTACAGGCCTCTCACTCCAGGAATGCTCCATGTCCAAGCATTTTTTGGATAGGCCAGCTGCTTAATTGTTATTAATAATGCCTCATTAGCCAAACCTGACCCTCACATGATTCCTTTTTGAAGGAAGGGGCTGCTGTTCCCTTTCTGAATGCATTGTCTCACACATAAATCTGATTTGTTGGTACCTGCAGGTGTTTGCTACAGGGAAAAATCATACCCAAACATTCTGGCAAACCATCCCCACCCGCATCATGGCCCGTACCAACGGTGACGAGCCAGGCACAGCCGAGGTGAACTGGCAGTCCCAGCGACAGGGACTGCAGCACGTGATGCTCGTCGCTCTGCTGAGGATCCACACTACTTCAGAGGAGACAGACTGCCTACAGACGTGTTTCCTGACGTCTGGGAACGGTGCATGAACCAGCACCACTCGAAGAACAACAAAAATGACGGTGCCTTATGTGCTGTAATAGGGCTAAACAGCTTTTCAAGCTCAATTAGCTGACTCACGATTTTAACTTGATTTTAACTCGCTACCAAGAAAGCAGCAAAGCCACTGGTGGGATATATGGCAAACACCTCCTCCAAGGATGGATTCTCCTGCATGTAAAGTTGCAGGCACGTGCGCCTGAGCTGAGCACAAACCTTCACCAGAAGGTCTGTTTTGTACCAATGATTTGGGCTCAGAAAAGATGATTTACCACAATTTATGGCTCTTACATTAACCCTGCTGCCCTCCTCTTCAGAGTAACTCAGTAGACAACAGGTCTGTGTGAACAAACCCAGGGATCTGCATTAGACCTTCATTAAATCCTCTGTACACACCCAAGTGTCCGTTCTCACAGAACTCTTTATGAAATCCCTTGAGCTGCAATTGCCAAACTCCAGCCTACCCACGTCATCCCTGTGCTGCAGACTCAGGGACCAATTAGTGACACGAGCTCCTGTCACCAAGGAGATCAGCAGGCACTGTCTCACAGAGTGCTCCAACGCTCACAGACTCTTCCTGAGATCTGGATTTTGGCTCTGCTTCACATTTACCACACCAGCAGATCTGCAGTACAGCTAAATAAAGCTTGGCATGGCTGCCCCTAACACTGCCACAGTTATCATGGTGCCTTGGCTCCTCCAGTGAAGGATTTCTGCAAAGTAGGAAAGCCATATCCTTGCAGAGGGAGTGCTGATGCTCACAAAAATTGCCTGGCTCCCTGTCACCCAGTGGATGGGGGGCTCAGAGCCAGGGGTCACACACAGCTCCCAACGCCCAGCTGAATGCCCAAAGCCCATCATTCTATTCTAGCAAATTCTTTCCTCTATTTGTGATATGGAGAACCAAGGCTTCCAGAACAATTTGCTTCCAATGGCCTGAGAAATCCCTCTGCCTGGAGACACAGGCCATGATGATACCATCAGGATACCTTTTCTTTGCACTGTTTATATGTAAGGTTAATATAAATCATGGATATAAATCCACCATGTATTGACCCATTTCAGTGACAGGAGTAGCAGTTGCTCGATGAAAATGGTTTATAGCTCAGCAAAGCACCCCAACTATGCAAAAGGCATTGTAAAAGCATTCACTATTAATTATTTAAACAGGGTTATTTCTCTGTAATTTTGCATGGCTGGAATTATTTTGATCCTTTTTTAAACTGATATGGATGCTCAACAGCAGGATGAACACTGCTTACTTCCCACATCCTACCTTGCCATTTAACGAATGTTTTAATTGACATTCACAGTAAATAAGTGTTTTGGAGTTTTCTCT
Organism: Lophotriccus pileatus; assembly: GCA_035583135.1. Taxonomy (NCBI): domain Eukaryota; kingdom Metazoa; phylum Chordata; class Aves; order Passeriformes; family Tyrannidae; genus Lophotriccus; species Lophotriccus pileatus. The sequence goes on from JAWWES010000115.1 coordinate 4,421,966, forward strand.
GTATCATTCTCTGCACAGGAATAAGCTCAGAGCTGAGCCAAGGAATAAGTTGCACGTACCACCTTCAGAGACATTGCACTGTCCAGGGGTGTTCCCAGGCAGTCTGGTCCAGCAAGGAAGGAGCAGGGAAGGAGGCTGAGGAGATCACTACCAGACCAGTGTGCGATGCTCACCTTCCCCACACACCTTCCCAATTGCTTCTTGGCTTCTACATGTTCTTCTGAGTCACTAAAAACAAAACAAACTAAGATTAGTAATTTGTAATGATCCCATTGCTCTCACATCTCCTCTCAAGTACTGGAAAAGAGGTTTCACACTTCTTGAGGACAAGTCAAGGGGCTTGTGAAGGGGTTGTAGACTGTCCATAGAGCTCTCAGAAAATCTCTGTCTTTAGTTGCTGTTAAATTTAAATAAAAGCTTGGTCAGAAGAGCAATCAGGACACCAGCACTCACTCGGCAGTGATTTCCTAGAGCAAACTTGAACACTTTAGCCATTAGGTTTGGTGTTTACCCACTTCACATCAGATAGTCCCCACTTTCACCCCTGGTTCAAACCACAGTGTTTCACAGACACTCTGTGGTTGCACAAACCACTTCCCCTCCCCTGTGCAGTGACAGCAGTTGTATTCATAGAGCAGTTCTAGTAGGAACTTGCATGGGTCACGGCCTAATCCCCACTGATCCATGCCAAAGAGACGCAGCGGCAGGGCTGGGGCCTTTTCCAAAGACTGCAGTTTTGTCCTGCTCCCATTACTTACTGCCCAGGGGAAACTGTGTTCAACTGGGGCTCCACTGCTTTTGTTAGGCTGGAACCACTGACTCTGCAGTTCCATTAACTTGCACCGGGTGAGAGCCAAGGCCCTGAGACAATTGGAGCACAAAGTGCCATCCCAGGGCTGGACCCAACTGCTGCTGGCAGCACTTTCATTCAGCCCCACCCTCCAGCTAGGGACTGACTGGGAAAGACTTCACGGTACCTCACAAGTTATTTGGATTTTAAAGCCTGTTGTCAGCTGAGTGCAACACGAGGTTTAGGCTGAGCAATGACAGACCCATGGATTGCAATTATAACTTGATTAATTGTATGGGGTTTCAAAAAATCTCCCAGCCCACCCAGAGAGATTAAACCTCACAAGTTCCATTCCACCAGTGCTATAGGGACAACGACCTGGCTAATCACTGGCTGTCTTCAGCACAAATGAAAGTCTTGAATCACGAACCACCCTCAGCTTGTCTAGACTGGGGTTTCCTGGACACTGTGGCATCTTCTCACACAGCTCTGCTGTCCAGGTGTGCAAAAGGATTGGAAACTCACGTCCCAAAGGGACAGACCAGCCACCCAGACACACTGAGCACCACAGCTCCTGAAGCAATTCCATGGCTGAGCTCTGAACACTACACACACATGTAACTGATCCTTACCCACCATCATCTCTCTAAGGATAGAAAAAAAAAATATCTATGCTCCCTGAAGCTCCTCTTGTGTTTCTATTCACAAAACAGGGACACCTCATTGAACAGCAAGAGACAGAACGGTCTGGCCAGTTTGCACCTCCTCACTGTGCCTGTGTGGGTGTCTGTGGGTCGGGTTGATGACCTGGAAGAATGTAACAAGTGCTTTTATACTCCTATTCTTGCCTTGCAGGATTTTGTAGCTCGCAGACCAGCGAGCCAGACACACTGGACAGCACAGCTCCTGAGGAAATTCGCCATGACTGAGCTCCCAACAATGCCTCTAAATGTCACAAAAAGTCAGCAAACACTCCTAAGACTCAAGTGCCCAGTCTGGGTAGCAATACTGGGAACTCCCGGATTTAGAAACCACTATCAAAAGCCCTAAAATGTCAGCACATTTCAAAGACCTTATCATGTGTTTTTTAGTCTCAGGCTCACAAAACCTCTGATTAAAAAAAAAAAAGAAAAAGAAAAAGAGATAAAATAAGACCCATCTCTCCCATATTGCACTTATCTCCTAATAATAGCCCACACTCATGTCAGAATCTGACAAAGAAGGTTTAGGAGCTTCCTGCTAAAGCTCTCTTACACAATGCCACCCTTGCAGCTCCCTTTGGAACAGAAATTTGCTGCCTGGGAACAACCCACCAAGACCATTTCCAAGGCTGACAGAACAGAGCAGCTCCCTGGGGGTGCACAAGGACCAAGCACCTCAGTTTGTGACCAGCTCTCTCGTGTCAAAGCTGCCTTGGGGAGGAAACATCCGTTCCACCAGGAAGCACTTGGCACAAGGGAGATGCAGATGATGACTAGAGGTCCTAGGCCCCGCAGGATAAGGACGGAAGAATAAGCCCTAAAACGGATCCTTGCAAAACTCGGCAGTAAATTAGTGAGTGTTGGGATCTATGTGAGTTATATAAATATCTGATTAAATATATCACTGAGCTGCTGCCACTTCATGTGGGAAAAAAGAAATCCATCCAGAGGAAGTGTGTAAGAAAAAATGAGTTATCACAGCATGTTGTACAGGGGGTGTTTTCTTTTTGAGTTAAAAAAAGAATACAGGAGAAAATCTGTTGGGAATGCTAATGAAAAGTGCAAGGAAAAAATACTGGAGAAATATCAATAAAACTTGTCCTCCAGCCTCTTGAACAACTGTTTTCTTGGTCTGGAGGGAAAGCCCAGTGTAAATGCACTCTTATCTTGTTTAGTGTACTTCAATATGAGGAAAAAAAAGCAGACTTAGACCCTAGGCAAGAGCATTCTCTTCTCCCTCAAACGGGATGCTCCAAGGGTTTGTCTTCATTAGTTGTGGGGAGCAGTGACACATTATTTTTGCATTCCTGGAGACTGCAGCAAATTGTCCCTCTTGGCTGTCATTGTTTCCTACGGAAGCAACAATAGCTCCCATTTATCAGCAGCTGACACCCCACAGCACACACGGAATTATGTTTCACTCCGCAGCATCTGAGGGGATGGGGGAAATAAACCCCATTTATGGACAACAACCAGCAAAACCAGGAAAGGAAGAGCGTAACTGCTTCAGAAAATGAAGCACCTTCTCATGAATCACAGCAGCTTCTGCTCCTAAGCAGCAGCTCTGGGAGTGTTTGTAGATTTGAAAGTCATGGTGCAGGATTGGAGAGGAAGAATCAAGGGAGGCGGTGAAATTTCACCGTCAGAAGAGGTTCTGATAGACCTAGAGTTTTGTGGAGACATCAAAGCTGTTGGTGCAGCTGTTGGAGAGTCAAAGGGGGACTGTGTTCCTCTAACTCCTTGCTGGTGTCAGCCTGTGGTTGGTGTTATTGATATCAAAACCAGAGAAAGGACCGGCCCCAGAGCCACTCCAGACTCTTTGTGTGCCTCTTACTGTCCGTGGGATCCACTGGTTTTATGTGCAGTGGGTAACCCCCTCTCCCTGTATCCATCAAAAGTGTTTCACTGCAGGACATGAGGGCTCCTCCCCAGCAGGGCAGCCAACTGTCTGAGAAATGCCTGAACTTTTGTGTCCTCCCACAGGAATTCTGGGCTATGCCTTGGCTACTCGTCTGAGGTCTGGTTTTGATAAGGGATTTGCAGAGCCTACTGTCTCCTAGGAATTCTGCAGGAAGAGGCTGGGTGAGGTCACTCACTTTGCTCTGACTTTCCTTTCCGTGTGCCCGGCCCTTGTGGTGAACGTGACCCCGCAGCGCTCAGGGTGCTCCTGCTCCCTCAGGCTCTGCGGACCCCTGGCTGCTTTGATGTGCGCACACACCGAGCTCCCTCCCGGCGCGGCCAGGGGAAACAAGGTTGACATTAAGCAGGGGAACACAAGCAGCTCGGAGATGCAGCTGTGGGCTGAGTTCATTTATGAGCTCAAGTGCTGGCACAGCTCCCCCCCGTTCCTCAGCCGCTGCGCTGGCCCTTGGCCTGGCTCCGAGTGGCTGCAGGCCATGGAATAATGGCTGGATTGTCAGCCCACTGCGTTCACGGAGTGGGGCACGGCAGCAACACTCGCAGAGGAGCAACAAGTAAAAGCGAATGCATCTTATTTTGCCTGGTTCACAAGCAGCCTGCTCGGAGTGTGTGACTCGCATACGGCTCTCCCTCCCAGACTATTCATATCAGATTTCATCTCTGGCTCCCACGTTGCCATGGAGACGATGCTGAGCCGCTGCCTTTGTAGGCCAGGAGATTTGTGAGTGGATCCCAGCGCTCCTGCTCGTCACAGCCATACAGGAGCCTGCTTAGCATGATCTGTTCAAACAGACAGGCAGGGCAATGAGCACACCCTGCATTGCTCAAAAACATTTTTCACAATCAAACCCTGCATTTTGGGGCTTCTTGAAGCCTATCAGAGTCTGTTTATGTCTATTATAGCCTATTTATGCCAAGTCACTGATTTATGTGAGGTCTTCAACCACACATACAAGCTCCTGAGAGCCAGGGCCTGGCAAGAGTTAATGCTAAGAGCCATGCATCCCCCTTGTTCTTATCTTACTCATTCCAGCTTTTTCACAGGCAGAGACAGTTGGGTTGGGTGAAGTCACAGCATAAACACCCTCTTTAGAAACCCAAATCATGTGATTTACGATTAGGTTATTGTTTATCACGCCCACAGGAAGCCTGGGTGCTACAACACTCACAAGCACAGAGGGAGCATGTCCCAGCAGTACAAAGGAGCAGGTCCTTCACGTGAACTGTTAGCAAATGTACAGCATCTGAGAGCAAATCTTCAGGGTGCACAGACAGTGGGAGCTGCGAGGTAAATGCCCTTCTGCCCCTCCCTGGATGCCACTAATCACACCAGAGGCATATTGTCGTACCTTTCCTTGGAGGGGACCATTAGCAGAGTCCCTGGTGCTGGACCAGTGGCTAAAGGAGGTTCTTGGAACATCTCTGGGAGACCTGTGGATGCTCCCGGAGTCATGAGTGGAACTGGAAAACACAACACGATCACATCGCCAGGGAGTACTTGCACGTGGCCAAGAAAGGCCAGAGCACAGCCCACATCAACACCAGGGACAGCTGCTCCTCTGGACTGCTCCAGGGGCTGTGAGACCACACCACTTCCACAAGGACAAGTGGCACCAGGAGTTGGCTTGGCTCACACATGTCAGAGATTCTGTTGAGGGGCAGCACTGCTGAGGTGGCCTCAGAGCAGCGCTTTGGGCTCAGCATGAAACCAGGCTGACAGGTTTCGGCAGAAAAGGCCTGTTGGATCCCTTGGCAGGTTTGAATACTCCTTACAGTATCTTTCTTCTTGTTTTCCCATAAATTTTTTACCTCTTCAGATCCCCCATCCCCCTGCAGGACAGTTTAGAAACTCCATGCTCAGTGCTTCAGAACCAGTTGCCACTACACCTTCTCCAGCAGCCTTCCAGGCAATTTTCCACCCATTACCACAGCAGTACTGCCCTCTAAACGAGCACAAATCATTTTCCTTGTTAATATTTAGTGAAACACAGACTGACCCATTACACTGAACCATGACCCATCCAGGCACAAGGGGAAGAAAACAAAATGTGAAGCACCATTTAAATTCTTGGTATCAAAGGCTCCAAAATGAGCAGAAACTGCATTTTCAGCTTGAGGCATGGCATGAGAGCAGTGCCAGTGGTGGAGCAATGCTCCCAGCTGTGGGGAAAGCAGGGCTGGTTACCATGTCTCAAGTGGGTCAGGCTGTCTCCCTGATCCCAGGGAAATGTAGGCCACTGCACTTCCATCTGCACAGTGGCAACACAGTGGAGCTGTTGGAGCCACCAGGACACAAATCCCTCAGATAAACCCAGAATGGGGAAGCAGATCTGGAACAGAGTAAATTAGTAGTTGGCAACCCTATGATATAACCAGCAGCACATGAATAGATGTTGATTTATTGCTGCATCACTGCTGGACCAAGACCTGCACCTGCCAAAGGATCCTGTCCTGCTGAAAAATATATGCTATCCCAATAATACGTGGAGAGGTATCTATTATTAACTAAGTAATTAGATAATTATTAACCTCAAAAGAGCACATTTTCTCCAAAAGAGAAATCCTACTTGGCCTATATCAAGCTCTGCTGCGACAGCCAGACTGCTCCCAGGAACTGAAGCGGCTAATTTAGGGACAGTTATTTTGGGAGCATGCACCAGCACACAGAAGTAGTGGTCCATGTGCCCCATATAGCAGCAAAGGCCAGCTCAGGTACAGGACTCTGAGTGTGATAACCTTTGTTATCACAGAAATAAAGCCCTTTGTGCAGATCCCATTTCCTCAGCCACCACTCTAACAGGCAGTCAGGAATCTGAGAGTCCCTCAAGGTCACCGTGGCTCCAGGCAGGGCAGGCAGGGAGGGAAGGAGCCCCCACACCATGAAGGGAAATGGATCCCCACTCTTCAAACACTGGTTGGCTCAATGAGGTCGTAATTAACACGAGCAGCTCGCTAGATGAGCGTATTGACACATACACCAGGGCCGTTAATGTGCTCAAGTAGTTAATTAGCAGCACCGTGGCTCTGAGGAGAGGGCAGACCTACATTCCAGCCCTGGAATGCAGGAGTTTTGTAGGAGAGGGCAGCAGTTTTAGGTCAATCGTTGCAGAGCGGTCCTGGGCAGTGATGTGTTCCATCTCAGCCCTCCCTTTGCCCAGCTGCAGCAGGGGAATGGCAATCCTGGCACTTTGGGGATGCAGCAGAATTTGGGAAGTTCCTACAAAAGAGCACTCGTGTGGACCTGCAGCAGTCCGTGGAGGCCTAAGAGCCCAAGGGATGCCTGGAGCTCCAAATGTCTCAGGCACACTTAGAAGGAATGCTCCCTGTGCAGTTTTCACTCTGGAATACTGAGGCATACCAACCACGGTAGTGAGCAAAGTTATCAGTTCCAGACTCTGCTTCTGCTGCATGGAAATGCCATTCTTCAGAGACAGGATAGAATCCAAATTGCCCAAAACCACATGTGAATAATGCCATGGCTGAAATTCTGAGTGTGCACGTGGCTCACTTAGAAGTACTGAGGATTCTTTCCCCAATACCCAAACACCTGCTCAAAAGATCAAAACTGTTTTCCCGATAAATTACTCCCAAAGTAAGTTTTGGTAGCTGTTGAATACATTATCTATCCTCAGACATTTCAGCACATTAGTTTTGCAAATTAATCATCTATTAAAAAGACACTAGTTCATTTCTCTGAATGGAATTTTATCTGTTCACAATATATTAAGTAAACATTCCAGTAAAGAGCCTTAATAAGGCAATAGTCCCAATAAATTTACGAAAAGCCACACACACAACTGAAAAGGGAAACAAATTTGTCTTTCTGCTTTCCTTTCACAACACTGCAAGCCACCTTGGGAAGAGGTGTGCACCCTTGGCCTTCAGCATCCCAACATCTCACTCAAATGTACATGAGAGGATCATCAGGGCGGTCAATACAGAGCCCCCAGACACTCCAGCCACAAACACTTCTGGAGTTAAAATGCTAGTTGAGCCCGTTCCCCCAAATTAAACACGTGTGCTAAAGAGTGATGTGGTGTGTTCATTATTCTCCGAGCACTGCTGCAGTGATTCGAATGGTTCTGCCCACTGTGTCTCACAGTTGCAAAGGCTTTGGGCTGCACAATTAAAAGCTTGATGATCTCTCACCATTTAGGGAGAGAAAGAATGCCTCCTTTAGGATTCCATACTGAGATTATCCAAAAGGACTGGCCTGGCCATGACACAGAAAGCAGCCTGTGTCTGTCTGCTGACCTGCCTGTGTGTTTTCCAAATGGGGTCACACACACAACATCTCCTGCAGGTTTTGTGCTGCCAGGAAGGTTCAGGAAGGATGTGGTGATCACTCACTGGCTGGATCACCATCAGGCAGTTTTGCTCCAGTGCTGGTTGGTCAGGCAATTGTAGATAGCTGGGGAACTTACAGAATATTTTAAACTGGTGGCTTCTCACTGTGTTAAAAATACCCTCTCCCAGCAGCCTTTAGCTTCTGCCCTCCCTGGGGTACTTGTGCTTGATGCAGACTTAGCAGGGCCTTGGCAAGGAGGAATCTTAATGCTGAAGTCTGAAAATTATATTAATCTATTTGTGCAGCAGCATGCAACTAGTTCGACACCTTAAAAAAGAAACAAAACCAACTTCCCAAACAGATGGGCTTGGGAGGTGCAGGGCATCTCTAAAGTTCTGGTCCAAGAGCCTCAATTCCAGCTGAGCAGTAAAAACTAGATTGAGTCAGCAAAACTAGATGTAGCTGTTAAAATACCTCCAAGGAACTGGGTTTAAAGAGGGGGAATCCTTCTAAGCCTCAGCAGGCACAGCCCGTGCAGCCAAGTGAGCACATAGCCCAGAAGCCGCTATTGTTCCATTGGATTCCTTTGGGGGGACAGGGGCAGGGAGGAATTTTTATGCATATAGGCATAGAGAAAAGGGCTGTTTTTTCATCTATGGAAAGTCAAAACATACTGGAGCCATAAATTACACCCTGGATAAGTGTTCAGAGTTCATCCCCTTTTAAGGAATACAGCCTAAAGTGAGCACCCCCCTCCCAAGGTATAATCTTCCATCACTGGGAGATGCTGCTGCCTGATCACAGCCAGACAACTGGCTCCACACCAAGCCCCCAAACGTGCCAACATATGGAAGCAATTGCTTCCCTTTAGATTGGAAGTGACACATTCTGGGTGTGTGCACAACATCCCCCATCAATCATCCCAAATGGGCCGTTGTTTGGACTTGAACTTATTATCCCGTAGAAAATCCCTGGAGCCCGGTGGGAAGGGCAGGGAAGGTATTTACACACTACAGGAGCCTGAGCTGCTCTGGACCAGGTTATGTTTCAACAATTGAAGTTATACCTCCTCTTGCCTTTTTTCCCCCCTCCCTTCCCTTGAAACCGAGCCCCACTTTGCACTTAAAAGTACCTGTGACAGAATGATTTTGGGAAAAAAGTGTCTTTGAGACAGAGTCTCGGCTGCTCTAAACAAGAACAGCCCACAGGAATTGAAAATCATCCCTGTGACTCCAGGAAATCCTCACACATTGGCAGTCTCAGCAAGAGAAGGGAGGGGAAAGGTTTAGTGGTGAATATTTGGCCACAGGATACTTGCCTTGTCACCAGTGACAGCTTATCTGTCTCCATGGAGCTCCCGTGGCAGAAGGCCTGAAAATCAAGGGGAAAATCAAGAGGATTTCTGGTGAATGATGTGGAGGTAGAGAGAACAGGAAGGCAAATTGCTGCTGAGGATGCAAGGAAAGGCTTTTTCAGGCCGTTTTCTGGGCTCATACACCAAAGGGTAGTGAAACAAAACCACGGCAAGTGACTTCTTGAAGCAGACAACTGAAAAGCCAGGAGGATCCATGTTTTAAGTCAGTAAATACCAGTGATGGTGGGACTTGTGGAGTTACTCCTTCTGCACCCCAAACAGGCCTATTAACTGCAGCTCAGTGGAGGTGAACATATATCACCCCATTGCTTTAAATAAAGCCAGGGGTTCATGGGAATGTCAGAATTCAGATGGAACTGATTATTTCTTGCTAATGTAACTTCCGGAATTAGCTTTCCTAGGGATTATAGGAAAAGAGATTTTCACATGAAGGACAAGAGGCAGCAGCACCTGCAGCTGTAACGTACAGCAGGAGGAACCATCAGCTGGGCTTTTTGGCTATTGTGGCAATTAAGGCCCTACATGGGCAATCCAGATAAACAGACTAAACCCACACCTCTGTTCCTGCAAGAACTCCAAGCTCTCTCCAAGTCTCTGTAAGATCCATGTTGGATTTACAAACACATCTCTGCAGGCTGGATGCTCATCAGCACCTGTTTGGGTCCCATCTGAGGGAAGACTGCAGCTGTCATCTATTCACATCACTGCCAAATTCTACCTTCAGGCACAGAACATTGCCATGGCAGTGACAGAGAGCAGTGAGCTCAGATCCAAGGATGGGACTGACCCCCCAAGTAGAGTAGGAAAAAGGATTTGCTGAACGACAAAAATAGGCAAAGTGCCTTCTCACATCTGTCAAATGCCTCAGATGGCAGAGCAGAGCTTTGGAGGGGCTGATAAATAGATCCTACTCCCACTGCATAACTGGATTCCTCAGCACAGGTAGGCCAGAGGCCTCTTTCTCCCTGGCAGTGAAAATGGGGTTCACCATCAGTGGGTAGCAGGGAACCAACCATTGCACTGTCTCCCCATTCCTAATCATCCCTTGCTGCCCTTTGTTGATGAGCTCTTCCAGGCTGGATTCTACAGGTCACAGAGCTCCCCACCCATACTTACTCACTACTCAGATTTAAGGAGGAAACAAATCCCAGCCCTTCACAGCACAGGTTGCCAAATCAGGTGCTTTCGTGCTGCAAGTGGGATGTGAGGATCTGCCTGGGTTTGGATGTTTTCAAACACACCAACCAGACCTAGGGCAGACCCTCACCTGATACACATTCCCGAAGTCCAGGGCTCCTGCTGCAGACCAGGAGCGAGGCAGGAGCTCTGATCCCCTGCTAACGAGCAGCTAATTTGTGTTCTGTAGAGTCTTCCCGAATTCATCATTTGTAAACAGAAAGGGCCCTATTAACAACTCACTCGAGGAACCCTTTCAGTTGTGGGTTTTGCGTGACTCATCGCAGTTTATGTTCCCAAAACAGCTGATGAGAAGCCAGCTTGCTTTTCCTGCGGGGACAGACGAGTGCCCAGATGAAAAGACCAGGGGCTCTAAATCATTCTGGTTTGAAAAGCCAGAAGTGGGCAATCACATCTCGCAGCAGACACTGCCCTGCTGCAGGAGGAACAGTTGTTGATGTGCCCCCGGCTGGCAGACGGGCAGTTGCTGGGTGTGTACCACACAAAGAATACTTGCCGTTTTTGGCATGGCAGAGCATTGCTGAAATACCAAAGCCCATGGCTAATTAAGTGGGGCGATGGAACAGAATGATTTGATGATAAGATTTAATTGGTATGAGCGCTCTCACAGACCAGTTATTGTATCTGTCTGGGAGCACCAGACGCTCAGCTGTGCAGGCATTGCTCAACTGGGGCTGGGGGGAAAGGGCACGGGGCTGCCCTTGGCTCACTCCTGTCCTGGGGCTCTGGGTACAACTTAGGGGAGACTGGAGCAGCCTGCCATGGCTCCAGCCTGCTGGCACTGGGGTGGAAATCACCTGGATCAGTCATAGCCCCTTCCCCCCCTAAACTGACTGATGAAGACTGGAGTCACGTGGGAATTCCAGCCATTAACTGTCCCAGTGCTGTGGTTTTCAGCTGATCAGTTATTTCATATACCTCAGCTTTCTAAGTGGGAAAGCAGACTAGTGTGAGCCACTTGGAACTCATGACATGGATAGCTGCTCCACAGCCTGGCTGACATCAGCGAAACAGGTTCCCCCAGCATTCCCCATCTGTACCTCCACGGAAGTCTTCCACAAGTGTCCCACTTGGGGCTCCAGACTGTACTAAACTGGTAGTGCTGCAATCTCCAGGCATACAAACCAAGTCCCATGAGGCCAAAAATCACTGACCAAAGCCACAGGCAATGCCCAGGGCTGTACTAGGAGCAGGAAATTGGTATTGCCAAGGAGAAGGGCTCGGCTTCAGAGCGCTCTCCTTCCTTGGCTATGGATGGATGATCCAGCATTCTGTTACAGGCCACTTCCATCTGCCTTGACACAAGGCCAACATCACACAGCCAAGAGAGCCAAGAGCTTTCCTAGAAGAGCCCAGAATTCTGCCGCAAGGGAACATATTTGTGCTCAGCACATGTTTAGGTGACCAAGTCAGGCAACGTGACCCGTGGGACAGTGTCACAGGTGTCAGGATCCTTCAGGTAAACACAACCACCATACTCAAAAGTCATTCTAAATCTCACTACTTACCTCTGAAACAGCTCTAACTTTTGCTGCAGAAAGAATGAGAAAAATGAAAGTAATTCCCTAATTATCTCTCATTCTTCTCAGTGTTTAGCCAAAGTTGCCATGGCTCTAAAGGTGGCCTTTAATTTCCTACTACACAAGCTTGACTACACACAGCAAATCCTAAAACGTTGTTTCATAACTCACATTTGGCTACGAACTCAATGCAAAAGTCTATGCAATTAAACCCTTGCAGCACCTGGGTTGCAACAACAGCCACCTGATCTCTGAGCACCAGGTGACATGGATAGATCAAAAACTACACTATGAGTTAATATTGCCTCCTACTCTCACTCCTGTATGCCAACACCTGGCAGGGATGATCTGATAAGCCAAGAGCACTGATTTCCTGAGAGATTTGTGCCTGTCTGTAGCATGACATTCATTTTTTATGTTCCTCTCCTCCACTAGCAGGGAAAAGGAGCCAAAACCTGCCATTCTCTTTCTCCTCCCACCCTGGAGGAAGGAAAGCCAGCACATGATAGTTCTTGCTGCAACATAAATGATTTTCTTCTACTGTCATTGTCCTCCCTTCACTGCCAGAGACCTCAGGAGCTCCAAAATCTGCTCAGTCAGCACTACCTTTGCTTCTGGCTTGCAGAATGAATCTGCTTCATCAATTACTCAAGAGAAAGAGCCCTGAGCAAGCAGCCCAGCCCTCCTCAAACCAGGGCAGACAAGAAACTGTCCCTCTGTTCCAGGAAACATTTCCCCTTCTTCCTCTCTCTCTTAATTACTGTAATTGCCAAAGGTTTTTGGAAGGGTTTTGTCACTGCTCTATTCCCTCCACACCTCAGATTGCTCTGAAGTTGCCGATTAGGAAGCCCCTCTCTCCACTCCATAATATTAATTAGCCCAGAGAAGCCGAGCAGCTCAGAGCATTAGAGCAGTATTATTTCCAGTGTATCTGCTCTGAGAAAATACATTGGGTTCTTAGAGCATAATCTGCTGTGTTTCAAAGTGTTTCCAGCCATTAAAACAGTAATCAATGTGATGGGTTTTTTTAGCTGAAGACAATGCAGCTCCAAGCCTTCCACTGCTCTCCTGGAACACCCTCTGGTGACAGCACCAGGCTCATTTGATCCTCCTGGCACAGCCAGCCAAGGGTGTTGGCTCCCAAACCAGCTGCCTCAGAATAAATGCACATGGAGTTGAGAAATGCAGGATTGCAGCTGCTCTCCAGCAAATTCTTCTCACAGAGAAGAGCTGTGATGGCAATCACAGCAGTGGGAGCTGAGCTGCTGCTAAGACAGTGTTACCAGGACCCTAAAGGGACACCTCAGTGTTTCCTGCCAGCCAGCTCACCTGTTACAGACCTGCTTTCACATGAGGCTTTCCCCCTCACCTAACTCTAATTCTATGGAAGACTTAGCTCCCCAAAGGCCTCCTTGCAGGGAATAAAGCACCAGTCATTATGCTGACAAAACACCAGCAAGAGGCAGAGAGCCTGTTTGAGCAGTCTGGGGAAAATCGGTCTAGACTTGCTCTCATTAACTTGCCTTTTAGACAGCTGGGAAAAAAAGGACACGAGACTGTTGTGCCTGTCTGGGTCCTGGTGAGAGAACCCTTCACTAATTTTGCCCTTCCTGAGCAGCAGCTCAGGGCCAGCAGACACCACAGCCACTGCAAACAGCTTCTGACAGCCCAGTTCAGTCGCGCTCCCTCAAAAGTAGGACCCAGTAACTCTTAGAACAGCTGAAGGGAGGTTCTTACAACCCCACAGCCTCCAGATGTGGATTTTTTCAAACAGGGGCATTTCCCTGTGTGATAACCCCAAAAGGTTTGGTTTGTACTGCCAAAGGAGCAGCTGTCACAGGTGCAAAGTGAAAGGTTAACTGTGAGCAGAGACAGTCGGGTTTTGTAGCTGTTGACTCAGGGTGGCAGAGCCAGCAGGGAACACCCCGAGTGACATCAGCAGGGTAGCTTTCAGTATGTGCTGCTGTAAGGAGACCGAAATCCTCTCTGCAGACAGGTGTTCCCCATAAGGTGCAGTCTGAAAAATGCAAGTTATCTGCTACTTCCTTACAGGGAAGAATTCCTTCCCAATATCCCATCTAACCCTGGCCCCTGTCAGTTTGAAACCTCTCCCCCATATAATACTGAAATTGTTCAGACCCGCTTGGTTTTGGTGTCTTTTGCTCCCAGACAATGCAATGGCTCATTTAGCAGCCTTGCACTGGAGCTAATTAATCCTGCATAATGTAATTGGGGATTATTGTGCCACTGGTGAACACGAGCAGCGTTTACTTGGGAGAGATAGAGAGTCTCTGTTGGCAATTCCTGGGCATCATCAATATTCAACATGCCATAAGTACTTAGGCTGAAAGACAACAGCAGACAAGGAAGAAACTCTTACACCAATATGTGAACTCTGTTCATTGATAATACTGAAATATCTTTACACCAAGCAAATGAAAGCCTGTACTGGTTCAGAGGTCAGTAGGCCCTGGATGACATTATTCACTGCTCTGAACAAGGGATAATCTGGGTTTAAGTCTCAGCAAATGCCAAAAATTGGATTCTGTTCTCATTTACACTGACTTTCTTCTAGTTACTCCTGAGTCATACCAGAGAAACGAAGGTCAGGTTGTACAAAAAGTTGCAATGAAATTGTTAATTTCTTGGTTCTCCTCAACTAAGACTATGACTCATTCACATTTGATCCTGGGCGCACAAAACCAATCCAAGTGTCTGGACTGGGTTGCCTGGTTTTGAGTTTGAAACATTGTTTGAGTCCCGATTTTGTTCTGGGATTGCAGCTCTCCCAAGTGCTAATGACTTGCTAATTTCTAAGGTTTTCACTGCTCCCATCATCGGGTTTGGACACTGTCGAGCAGAGCACTCCATGCTTCATCAAACACTGTTTGGCTGGTTCTGCTTGCCAGGACTGACCTCACTCCTCCTTCCCAGAATCCCTCAATTGCCTCTCTGTCTGTGATCATTCCAAGATATTCTCCTTAGTCTCCTACTCCCTTTCCTTCATGCTGCCCCACAATGACTGCTCTGCTCATGCCACTGACACATGAATAAGGTCTAGTTACCAGGGGCTCTCCCAGCCCTTCCTCTGGGGTCCGGCACTCCCAGCTGAGCCTCCTCTCCAATGGAAACCAATTATGAGCAATTAAGTACTTCAGTTACAAAAGGAAACAATTCTCAGTTACAAAACACTCACCCAGCTGGTTCAGCATTTCGAGACAGTGAGCTGACCTTTTATTAACAGTGATAAACCAGAACTGATACTGGGATGTACAGTTAATGTTTAGAAAAGCAACGTTCTCCACTGGGGCCAAAGGCTATTTTCTGATAAGGAAGGAAAAGTCTCATGTGTGCTGTAACTCCAAGAAAAGCAATCAGCTTCACATAGCAACACATCAGTTTGTTCCCTCAGAATATTCCACTGTCAAAGAGCCAGTGAAAATTCACACTGTCAAGTTTCCAGCAGCACAACTTCGTACTGAAACATTGGCCTTACTGCTGTGCCTGGAAGCTCCTCACAAAAACAGGGTCCTGGGTCACCCAGGACACAGATTCCCTCTGGAAAGCCAGTCTTCCACCTGAATCCTCATCCAGTTCTCATGGGGGTAACTCCTTCCCTTGCCTTCGATGGAAGAGGGGAATCGTGGCTCTGACAAGTTTCCAGCCTAGTTTTACTCTACACACCAATTGTGCTTACAAATAAATGTCTTATTAACAGATTTTATCAGACCTGGCAGAGATCACAACTCTTCCTCCAGTGCCTCTGACGTGCAGCTGCAGCAGTGTGTGTGTGTCAGACTTTCACTGTGCAAGTCAACTATGGTCATACCTATTTATATATGCAATAAATATAAACTCTCCCAGTGCTGACAGGACATCCCAGTCATTCACACAAACATTTCCTTTGAGACACAAACCTTTTTCTTTTTTTTTTTTTTTTTTTTTGTGCATGTTTCATCGCTGCTGAGGGTGAGTCCTTGGGTCCAAAATGGCCAATGACTATGTGGCCCTGAATATTTTCAGCTACACTTAGGAGATCACAGTAAAAAACTGTAAAAGGAGGGATTCCTACACTTCCCTAGCCAGAGATCCCAAAAGTAGTGGATTAGTGTGAAGTAATTAGTGTTATTAGCATTTATATTTCTGCCAGAAAAGGCAAGACCTGTGGTACTTAGAAAAACACATAAAGGATCTTATGAAAACCTAATTTGTGGAAGAAATGAGGGAAGAAGGAGCTTAGCTTTTAATCTTGTAATGAGGGACTCACTAATGAAAAAAATTCCTTTAGAAGGCTTTCCCAGGAAATACCTCACTTCGTGAGATTAGTTTGTACAATGTCCCCATCTCTGGATTTGGAAAGCTCTTTGAAACTCTGTTTATCTAGAGTGTGAGTGGCTAAATAAAAAATAAAAAAAAAAAAGAGAGAGAGAAAAAAGGTACAAACTAGCCAGTTTGACAGAGGAAATACCTTTGAGAAACGTGCCTGTAAAAAGCAGACATCTCAACTACAGGTCCCAGAACAGTGCTCTTGTATTCCAACCTCAGCTCCTGGTTGGACACAGAAGTTTATGGAACAAATCCTCTCTCTTCTGCTTCTTTTTCTCTTTATGTTCTTTTTGTTTGTTTGTTTGGTTTTGTTTTTTTGTTTACTAACACACAGCTGAGCCCACCAGTGTCCAGTCCAGGACTGTCACAGCTCCTTGGAGACCTGTCGTAACAGCAGGTGAAAGTCAGCAACCGACTTCCCACACCCAGCCAGCCAAACTCAAATTCCAGAAGCATTGCAGGGCCTGGACAAACTTCCCTGTTTCTCAAGAGGAATAAATAATCAGTTATGGAGACACCACTTTGCACACACCCGGGTGCTCTGAAGGATCACACCTAATCCTACACACCCCACATTGCCTTCCACCCCGGCCTCCTGCCTCTGCCAGCCCTCAGGGAGGTCCCTGGATCGCTCTGTGCACTGCAGCAATGAGAACTAAGGGCCTCTCCAGTAAGGATGGGGAGCCCTGAACTGGGAAGTGCTGCAGCAGCACCACACCCCGCAGTGCCATCACACTACTTCACTGTGGTCCCAGGTCTAGCAGGCGGGACACCTCAGCAGTCCTTCCTGAGGGCTTCCAGCAGGGCCCGTGCCCTGGGAAGAGCTCCTCAGGCAGGCAGGGACGTGCCTGCCCCGCCTCCTGGAAGCACGCAGGCTTCCATGGCCAGCGTCTCCATCGCTCCCGCCCGGCTGCCGGCACTCCGTTGCTAGGAGGCTCCAGCCGGGCAGCCTCAGGCACCGATGGACTGGGCTCCAGGGAGAAGAGGGAAAGCAGAGGCGTCTGCCGGCCCCGGCTCAGCCCCCCGGCTCCCCAGGGCTCCAGCCCTCGCTCACATCCACGCGGTTGGAAACATCCCCGATCCTCCCCCAGCACTCAGCACAGCTCCGCACGGAGCACCAAGCAGAGTTTCCCTCCTGGGCTCTGGGGACACATTTGTTGAACGGGGCTGCTCCTGCAGAGTGAAGGAACAGGTATTGATTGAGATTAATGGCCTGAATAGATGGATGGCGTTTCTCCCCCTTCAGCACTCTGGGAATTCAGGATAATACACATGTGTGCAGTACTTGGAGCTCTCCATTTTCACATCCCAGCTGGGCAGCTGCAACAGCACTCTGGGAAGTAGTCATGCAGATTTTACCTTCCTGTGCCCTGCTCAGCACCTCCATCACCACTGAGCTGCTCTGACAGTTCTCAAATACTATATGAGTGCTCACAGCCTTGGAAAAAACAACCTATCCAGAGTGATTCTTCCATAATTCCAGCTAACATCAAGAGATACCTTCATACTGTTTGAGCTCAACCAGAAATGAGCTGCAACCTCCAGTGTGGCATTTCCACAGCCAGACCCAGCTTCCAGTGCCTGGTGAGGCATTTCACTGTGGTATGAACCATCACACCCACACATCACCAGTTCAAATTACCCTTTTGGAGGCTGCTCCTCTTGTGACTGTGCAGCTTCAGCCTGTACTGCCTCCAAAACCCTTATTTAGTCCTAGGAAACAACTTACCTGAAAAGGAAGAAGCAATACGTTTAAGCTCAAGAGAAAAAGAGACTCTACCAATTTCATTAACAGCAGAAATGAAAATAAATTTCCCTGATAAATTTCTTCATCATCAACAAGGCCACAAGGTCTAATTTTCCTGTCCATTTCTTCCCACAAACACACTTAAAAGAAATTATAAGCATACATTAAGGGGCATGTGAGGGTTGGGGTTTTATATTTACAGCCCTCAATGTGTCACTGGAGCCACTTACCTGATCACAGGTGGATTTAAGTTGTCTTAAATCGTTTCCTCCATGCAGAATCCCAAGTGAAATGTGTCTGTAAATGTGAGACTGCAGAGACCAGCACTGGCCAGGAAGGCATGGAGAAAACTGGCTGCTATACCTACAGCAAGAGTTAAAAACGAAGCTAAGTTTGGCACCTTGTGGAAGGATTTAGTCACCCTGGGTTCCTCAGAAGGCAGAAGGACAAAGAGGTGGCCAACTGGGCTTCCATTTGTTTGCTGTAAGCCAATTGCCTCTGAAAGGATTGTGGGATGCAGGCAGAGAGGGATTTAGTGGGTGCTTCAGGGAAGGAGCTAGAGGTGGTTAGGGAGGGATAAACAAAGTTTCAGGATCTAATAACACTGTTTACTGTAAAGTGGGATGAAGGAGAAATAAGATTGGTTCATGTAATTTGGTTTTCTTGGATTAAACTTACTTGACTCAGAGCTGAACTGATGGGTCAGCTCAGGGATTCAGTTCCCCTAAGCCTGTACACACATGATCTCACTTTTTTAATACTAACATTTTCTCCATAATGAAAGAGAGCAATTTGAACAGATGAAAGCCCACTAGATGCCTACAGAAAAAAAAGGTGGGAGCTTTACGGACAAGCTTTCAGATCCAGGGAAAGCAGAGCCTGTATTACTACACCTACGTAGGGGAGCAGAGTGGGACGAGGAGGGCAGGCCCAGCTCTACCTCTGGCTAGTGATTTTTCCACTTGTGCTTTTATTTTATTGCACCAGACAGGCACTCTCTCCTTTCTGCATGCCTGGCTAATGCAATCCCAGGGGGTTACACTGTCAGGAAGGATCACCCGCCATAGCCATCCGAGTGTGGCTGTTGGGGCTGAGCTACTGAGAGGGACTGACAGCAGCACAAACAGGAGCCAGGGCAGCAGAGATCACTGCCAGCTGAGCTGGAATAGTTGGAGGACAGCAATGAGGAGCAGGGAGTGTAAGGCTGTGCCTGGATTAGCTCTGTACAGGGAGCTGTATCACTGGTGAAAGCCTGGAATAAAATGGAAAGGCAAATCCCAGAGAGACAGAGGTTTCTGGGAGTTCATAAGGCTGTAAAACTCCAGCTGACCTCAGACTCAAGGGAGCTAGAAAACATAGAGAAGGGAGTGCCTTGGAATTAGCCAGTAGGACATAACTCTAATCTGAAGCAACAAAAGACTGGGTGAAAAATATCGTGGGAGCAGCTCCATGTAGCAAAGCCTGTGAATAGTCCTTACACTTCACGCTGCAGCAGCTGCTCAGCAACAACTGCCAAAGTGCTTCCATTTCTTTTGGTTTTCCCAGCTGAAATTTTAAATTCTCAATATCATAACTCCAAATATCCAGGTCCTGGGGTAAAGAGAAATGGTAACCAAGAAACAGGAGCCTGAAATTCCATCTTGGGCTAAGAATAAACATCTCTGCCACAGACAGATGGAGCACAGCTCAGCTGTGCAAAACAGGAGAAAAGATGTTGGAGGAGAAATAAATCAGGGGGAAAGTGGGAATACTACCAAGTGATTTGGTAGGATTTGTCTCACTGATAGCAATGCTTTCTATAACAATTGTGATCTACAGAAGCATAACCAAACAGTCCACAACCACTGAGCAGTGAGTACTACATGTACCAATCCAGCCAAAGATACACCAGTGCCACCAAGGGTGGCAGCAGGAACTAAGAGGGCAAAGATCCCTAATTTTCTAGTCTACTAGGCAGGAGGGATAGTTGTTTTCTTTCCTGAATACTTACTTTAATTGCATTAGTTTAGTGGTTGGTTCAGGTCACTAAGAAATAGGTTTTTCTCTCGAGTATTTGTCTCATGGCTGCAGACTTTTGATTTGTGTTTGTTTGCTGCCTCAATAAGAACAGAGTTTTTAAAATTCAGGGGGTATTTCCCCTCTCTTCTCCTATTAGACACATCAGTTGGTTGATACTAAATAATGCACAGCTGCCAGCCCATCTTTTATTTCAGGGAATGTGAGCATCCAAGGTGAAGCCTGCCTCCTAGTTTCCAGAAGTTAATGCCTCCTGGACAGCAGCAGCAGGGAGAAAAATCCATTTTTTCCTCTCCTGCTTTGCAGAGATGGCACCAGAGACACCTCATTATCGCCAAGGTGCTTCAGGACAGATAATTCCTTGGCATTTTTAGTTGGATGGCCCTGGGTCTGCAAACTGTCTTTGGTACCACTGCAAAAGCCCCTCCCTGATGGCTTTGCTACAAAGCAACTTAATGTATCCCAGCCTTTCCCTCGGGACCGAGCACAACTCGGAATCCTAGTGATTTGCTGCAAGCATCTCAAACCCTGTTAATTATCACAGCCTCACATCCAGCACAGCTTCTAGTGTCTCTATTGCCGCACAGACAGGTTGGAGAAAATGCAAATAAGTCCTGGCTGTGGTTCTTAGAAAAAAAGGAAAATTATATGCCCCCCCCCCTCAGCTTTCCCATGTGCTTTCATTCCCTACGCTTCCTGAATACTGTCTGGAAATTTAAAAAAGCAACCAGAAACTGTTATCTCAGGATTTCCAGAACAATTCAGTTATTTCGTTCAGAATGTGGGTGAGCTTTAGACATACCTTGGCTAAGCCAAAATACATCACACGTTGGGGCTATTTCTGTCCCTTTTTTTCCCTTTCTTCCCCAAATACTGCAGAATTCCCACTGAAGGCCAGTCCAGGATTGCAACACTTCCTACCACCCAAGGAGTAGATTTTATGGCTGGGTCAGAACAGTGTTGTTGTTTCATACATGATCATTTCTACAAATAATAGTGTAACTCTGCTCTCAGGAATCTCAGGGGTATTAATGCCAGAAAAAATGAATTATTTTTTATTCCCCAGGACAAAGACTGGTCACAGAAACAGAAGCTGGAAGCACCCACACACTGCCAGCTATTTAAACAGGGATGATGGGAGCACCACCAACACGGCTTACCACGTAGGGAGTGACATCCCTCAGTATCCACCAAATAAAATACACCATGGATCACAAATTCCTGCAGATGAGGGTCCTTAACCTGCACCTTGGTGCAGAGAGCCTCCAAATTTAACCAGCAGAGGAGAATTTCACAGTTCTTTCCAACACTTTAAACAGCAGAATGTAAGGATTCAGACTTCCAGACCAAAGTGTTGTTACAAACGTCAGCGTGGCATCTTCGAAATAAGAGAAAGCACAACCTTGTCAATCCCCCCCCCCGCGCCCAAAACCACGTTTAAAACAATAGAAATAGCTTCCTCCTTCTCCCAGGCACATTGCTGCCTGCTAGATTATACTGGTGCATAATGGATGTAAGGAATCAGCAAAGTGGCATTCAGGCTGTGGCTTAACTGTGATAAACGGTGCCTAAACCCTATTCATCTGGTGCCTCACCCCCCTTTGCAGTACACGTTCCTATTTAGTCATCACTTTGTTCCCAGCCTGTCAGCAAACTTCCATAAGGGAACAGGCTTTTTTCTCTCCCAGTTACACTGTGGGTCATTAACCACTTTTAACGTGCTCTGCAGTTTTTTTGTCTGCCTGTTTCCTGACAGCAGACAGTTATTTCTGGGAAGGGATGTCACTGTCAGAGCCCCTTGCTGTCTGGAGATACACAGGTCATGTATTTTCCAACCTGGCAACGAGGCTTCTCCTCCCACATGAGCTCAACTCCTCAGAGCAGTTCAGGAGGAACTGTTACAGAAATGTTATATATCAGTAGATATAGCTTTGGCCTCTCTTTTTATATTCCAAGCATCTCCTCACCTTTTGCTTCTGAATGCCTTCTCAAGCTCAAAAACTCCTTCAGGTTAGAACTTCCTTGTGCCCAGCCCTTCTTCCCCACCATCTCATTCTGTTTATGCTGCTCTCCAAGAACTCATTTCCAGTGGTGCCATTGAGCACAGCTCAAAAAAAACCCCCCAATAATTACAGGTGCATTTCTCCACATTGATCTTCTTAAAAGTTTGGTCTCTGCACTTTTCCTGCTCTACTTACCACCCCTATGGGCCAGCTGGGATTTTATTTTTAATTTCAGTATTGCTGTTAAGGCTTTGAAGGGTTGCATGTACCCACTTCCCTCTGCTCCCACCCTTGGCACAACCACCCTGCAGCTCCAGATTGGTAATTACTGGCCTGCCTGGCACAGTGAGGACCTGGCACAGTTTCAAGTGCTGAACTTCATGCAAGAAAGTCCAGGCTTTCCTAAAGCTCCTGAAGCCACAGTGATACTTCTGTAATTGGGAAAACACAAAGGCAGCACCAGGAAAGTGACTCTTAGTGCCTTTATCTTATCTCCCCCTGCTCCAACACTGTCCCATTAATAATGCATTTCCTTGCTCCGGAGCTCCTCCAGTTCTATGACCAATTACTGTTCCCACTGAAGTCCCTGGCAGAATTCCAGTGGAACAGAAGTCAGTGCCTCCAGCACAGAACTTGTGTCTCTCCATTGTTTGTTGTTATCTCCCTGCCAAATCCAAGGGAATGCCAGGTTACCTTGCAGCTACTGGAGAAACCCAGGGATTCTGAGTATTCCTCTAATTCAGCCTGGGGTTATGCACATCAGATCCAGAAAAGGACTCGTCCCAAAAATCCCCAAGGGCGTTGTCCCTTTTTTCTGGGACACACATCAGTACAAGGTTAGGATGGACAAAGTTTCCTCCTTGACACTGATCAAGTGGCTATGAATCCAAACCAGGGCTCAAAGCTCAGTGTCCACACTCAGGAACAAATGCAGGGGGAAATGTTGCAAGACTTTCCTGTTCCCAAAATACAGCAATCACAGGAGTCAGTTCCTAACACCCAGCTATGGAAGAGCCTACAGTGCCTTTTCATCAGAAATAGACCTGCTTGTTGGATATTGGGCCAAAAGCTTCTCCTACTCCCCCATCAACACTTCTTAAATGTAATTCTTTGCTTCTGGAGTAAAGACAACTACATCTCACAAGTGATTTAGGGGATGATTCATCAGAAACTACTTTGAAACATTTATATTTGCACTTATGTAACTTAACTATTACAGTAAGATCACCTAATTGTGGAAGACAACTAGTCCCCTCCTAATTACTGCAACCGTACTTTAATTTTGACTAGTAAAACCTTCCAGTCCATTTGTGCAGCCCTTTTAACCAAAGGTGAGGTTGTTCCTCTGATCTTCCATCTCAGTATTTTTTATCCAATTATGTCAGTATTAACATCAAATGAACTGAGGCAAGTGTACTTATTTCAAGTCCCTGCAGTATGTTTTGAGGCAGAAATTATTTCTCTTTAATACCAATACTTATAACCACTACACAACAGACTGTGAGAAGCCTGGAGGAGCGAACAACGCAACAAATTCCAGTTTATGGTACTGCTGATGCACAGACGTTACAAATCCAGCCAGTCTGCAGCAGCAGTGCTTGCCCTCGTGTTTGATTGCAGCATTCCCCACCCAGAGCAGGAGGGAGCCATGCATTAATCAGGAAGCTCCCTTCACTAATCCAGTTCCCTCTGTCTAGTAAGAGGATTCTAGCAGCAAACAAGCCCCCAGTTTTCTAAGAAGAAAACAAGCCAGGCAAGGCAGCTCCCAAGGACATCAAGGAAATGCAAAGTGACAGATTGGTGTCACCTCAGAGAAAGTATGGCAGGAGATGCCACCACGCCTCTCCCTGCTCGGAGGCCCAGGGATGACTAGGTGCGGCACAACATCCCTCCTCTGCACTACAGCACCATGAATAGTGAGAGCACAAGGCACTGTGCAGGGTTACATCATTCCTGAGCAGAACCCTGGAGATTCTCCTGCTGCTCATTGCTTTGGGAAGGTCTTGGTTTTTATTCTTTAATCAAATACATACAAACCCATAAGTGTCTGAAATTGCCTACTATTCAGGAGTTAAACTCTAATTTTAATTAACACCTCTGGTCTTTAGGCTTAATGAGGTAAACTTTCTTAAATTACTGTAGAGCACAAGTCAGGCACAAGACCGTCCCTCAAGAAAGTCAGCACTGTGCAGAACTCACAAATACCTTGGAAACACTGGGAACAGACTTTCAGAAGTCTCGACCTTTTTTAGATAAAAACTATTTGTAGAATAGGAACTATAGATAGAAACTATTTCTATTTAGATAGAAACTATTTGGTAGAAACTATTTCCACTTACAGCAAGAATGAAACTGGCCTAGACATCATTCATTCTTGCTGCATTGCACTTTGAAAAAATAAGTCAAAAATAAAATTAAGGGACATCAACGGTCATAACTGAGTGATCCTAATATGGACAGAAGAGGAAAAAAGGTCTCAACTTAGTTTTGATGTCTAATTAGCCAACTGTTCTTGCTTTTTTCTCTATCTTACCACTGGAATTCTTTGGCTCCTCAAAATCAAGGGTGTTTTCATTACATCTAGAGACTGTGCTGTGGTGTTCTGCATTCACTGCACCTCCGCAAATGGGATGAGTTTGGGGCTCATGATACTGTTACAGAATCTGAGGATTAAATAAAAGAAGATGAACACACAGGGTAAGCCAAGGCTTCTTTACTTGCAATAACACAGCAACAAGGGAAAGCAGCACAGGAAAATGCTCCCAAGAAACCAGATCCTACGGAGCACAGCTGGCTCTACGGCTTCCCAAAGCTTTGAAGGTACAGGTTATGATACTCCTTCCCTTTTACCTCTTCATCTGAAAACCCTGCCCAGGGTTTCTGGGAAACAGTGACACAGCTGCAACGCTCAGTTGCTCAGCACAACCTTGTCGGTTAGGAAAGGCCCTCAGGTCCTTGGAGTGGCGCTCACCACAAATTCAAGTATTCTTTTGGTTTTCAGTATGTGAGAAAGTTACACACAGATCTCAATTTCTCCCAAGTTCTCTCTTCACATATTTTTTCCCCCCCAAAAAGCAAGCACTTCAAACACCTGCTTCCCCCTCCTCAAGTCTTACCTTCCTAGTGGAGCCAGGGTGAAACTCCCAAGTCCTTTTAAGCCCCCAGCTCCGCCCCCACCAACACATCCAACCAATTTCACCTTTGGCTGTCTTCCACATCTAATGCCCCCTTTGTTTTCTGCATTCCTCTCTCCTTGCTGCTCAAAACATGAGCAAAGCAACTTGGCTGGAAAACCTTTGACCAAAGGGGTATCTTCTGCCAGGTGGCTCCAAGGAAAATGTAAGGTCCTTTTGTTGGGCAGGAAACAGTTTTCCAACAGGATGCAGCAGCTACTGAGTTCCTGTTACACTTGAACTTTGCCATTTACCAGGAGCTGAACAAGAGTCACTGGCCATGACTTCAACAAAGAGTGCTTGTGTAGAACCACAACACAATTTAAAATTAACTCCTGCAAATTCTGGAAAGGAAACTTACTAATTAATGCACAAAGGCCCAAAGAAAATCAGTCTAGCTGGGAGCAGGAATACCCGTCTGTGCACACTGTGCACAGATGGAAGAGTGCAGTGAAGTGTCCTTTCTGAAATTAAAACCAGGAATGGCAGATTTGGTGAAGCTGCCTAAATTAACACCACCTACCCTGGGAAGGGGTACAGAGCAGCCAGTGGGAATATCATCTTAAGCATCCTCATGGAGTCTTGTGGTGCATCCTAATCCTGAGGCCAAGTCCTGCAGAAGAGGGGGTGGGTCTGATGCAGCCCTGACTGACCCCTGGTGCCTGTGAAGAGAGCACTGAACATGAGCACTGGCTCCACCCTGCACACACTGACCCAAGGACCACCGCGAGCACATGACCAGCACCTGCCACGAACTTGAAGTGATGGATGTGGGTCCAGCAGGCTGAACAGGTTCCAACACAGCCTTAACTCAGGAGCAAACAAGGGAAGTCACTAGAATCTTTAATTTCAAGATCAAAACATCCCTTCTAGTCACTCTGGATGTGAGCTGCCATTAGACAAGGTAAAAACAGGGTGAGTGGCCACACATTTCATCATCTTGTTCCAAGGTTTATCTTCATTATTATGGAGAACTTTAAACCACAGCTGGTTAGATAATCCCAGTTGGAGGTAACTTATTTTATTTTAATTTATTTTAAATTACCACCACATCTTAACTAGTTATCCCAAAGAGCATAATCTACAGTACAGAGCTGTTACAATAAACCTCTCTGTTCCAGCTCTGCAATTAAGTATTTTTGGTGAGACTACAAACAGCAAGAGATGAATTTATTATTTTGCACCCGAAAGACAAATCACAGTGTAAAGATCAGGTACCATATGGTTGTATGTAATGAGTCTCATTGTGCACAGATAACCACTGACACTTCTAAGCATTTATCTGTCTCTGGAGCTGCAATAAATCAGATATTGGCATTTGAGATGGTAAAGGTTGACATTCCTGGTGTGAGGCGTCTAACACAGCAAAACTAGGAGCTCTTACTTGGTGGGAACAGGGGGCATTTATGGTTATCTCTAGTATGTGACATTGGATGGAGGCACAGCAAATATCATGGAGCAGGAACATCTTCATGCTCTGGGATGCTTCCTTCTGTCAGTATCTGGTGCTAAACCCCGAGAAGTCGAGCTTGGATATCTCCTTTTCATTGGAAAAGTTTGTGCGGTCTATGCGGGAACTTGGGCTTCCAACTTTGCTCAGCCAGGATTTCCTGCAGGCAAGACAAGAGAAGGTTAGCAGGTAACACACTGGACACCTGGGGTTTGTTCTCCTCTCATGCCCTCCCCTCCTTTTTGGTGGTTTTTTTTTTGGTTTGTTTTTTTGAGAGAGCCATAAAAAGCATCTTTCAATAAGGAAACTACCCCAAATAAGCTCCTCTCTGGTTTGCCTCCCTCTCTCCCTTAAAAGCAAGCCAAGCTATTTAAAAGCCACCAGTGTTTCAGGGAGTATTACACAATATTACATAAAATCACAGCTGACAAAAAGGCTAAAGCAGATTTATGCAATGATCCCTCTTAAACACTATTAATAGCATTAAAATAGGTATAATTACCTTGGCAGATTCAATACTATTCTTTAGCAAGGACCTAAAAACCACTTATAATTCAAAATTAGCATGAAAACAGAATTCCAACACCCAGTTTACCCTCTTCTGACAACTAAAAGAATGGGAACTGAAATGAAAATTAATGAGTTCAAAACCAGCAAAGACAGAGCAAACAAAAATCAAGATGATGTCAAAGCAATAGGGGTCTGTAATAAATTCTGGCTGTTACACAGGCAATCTGGGTAACTGTACATTCAAACACTGGAGATGCAGCAGGTGAGTACTTAGAGAGGGTTATTTACACAAAGTACTCAGTCAGCATTTTTCGTTGTACTAAACTCTCAGACATAGAAAGAGGAAAGAGTTTTAGTGTGACATATCAAAGGAGAAATATTTCCACACAACCACCTTTTATAATGGATAAGCAGGTATAGATACATAACTCATTAGTATGAACAAAAATTATTTAAATTCCAATTTGAAGACAATAAAAGTTGCCTCATTAAGAGTTTTGCTAATTAATCCTTCACAAAAACCACACAGAGCACTACAAAATGCAATATTCTTGCAGTGAGACAACATTGTTGTCTCTATACTGATAATTGTGCTTAGAGGTTGCTTATCTTGAGCTAGTAAATCAGTGTATCACACCTGAGATACAGAAACATCTTGAGACCCCATGTGCAGGATTTTTTTATTTTTTTTTTTAATCAGAGACAAATCATTTTCTCATAAATTGTGCTAATCCCTCACAGATTGATCTCACCACTGGCACAGACAATTCTAAACCTGTCTTCATTGCAATTTTACCAGTAAAATAGAAGTTCTATGTGGAAGCGTCCTATGAAACAGAAAGCAAACCCAGGTATCTCATGTTCCAAGTGAGATTCACCTTAATTCAGTACTGAGAAACTCTAATATAAATATTTGTCACGTGTTTCCACATCTTCACACCTCTTGTTCTTTATTGTTGTGAACAACCTCCCTCCTCCTCTGCATTAGATGGGGCCTTTCCAGTAAGGAATATCAGACAGGAATAGGAGCTGAGGAGTGAAACAGGAGAACTCAACTTCCCATTCTGGGCTGGAGCCCTCCAGGCAGACCAGATACTCCAACAGCAGGAAAAAGGCCTAAGGACAGACCAGCCCGTTTTGTTCCATAATAGGAAAAAAAACCTGAAAATGTCCTTTTTATTTAACAGGAAAGTCTCTAATGAAGTTGAATGTCCTTGAGTAAGAAGAACATGTATTTGAGATACTGAATTAACATTATAAAAACAAAGACTGTTTTACTAATGTGATAACTACAACTGAACAGATTATGAATTTATCCTGGACAAAGCCAAAAGGAATATATTCCTTGTCCAGCCTTTGCAACAGAGATTCACACCTGGCTGCTTCCACCTCCCATGTTCCACTGTGGGAAGAAATAACTGCAAACTCTGCCCAGGGCAAACTCGATGCATTCTCAGCTCCACATACTCTCACATAAGGATGGAGCACAGATTATGAAAATCCAGTTAGAGCCACCCAGCTCCATGGAAACTCCTTATACAATGGGTGTGTTTTATTCCTTATGTAATGCAGGAGGTAGGGGAGAAAGTTGAGGATTTTCCTCACCCATGTCCCCTCTCCCTGCTTAAGTCATAGCCCAGTCACCTGTGCTATGAAGAAGCACATTTTTTACAAGCTAAGAAAGTAGGAAATCAGGATTTCCTAGAAAGTTGTTTCCTCATTTATCTCAACAGCATTAAATGTCACCTCCAATCTCTTTGCTAGCAGTGGTATTTTTAAAAATAGTATTAACTTAGGAGTACCCAGATGAACAGTTAAGACGAGGTTCTGTGCCTTCCTCTTGCTTCACTCAGCTGTCCTAATTTCCCTTCACTTCAGATCTCCCTGTGCAGGAGATGATACCAGTACTTGGAGTTTTAGCTTGTCATTTATAGCATCCACTTTAAAACTCACTGCTCCTACCCACTGCTCCTCAGGAGTGTGAAGACATCCTCCACACCACTTGTCTGAAGCAAATGAGGACATTCCTGTCACAGGACACCACACAGCTTAGTCTCCAGTTTTAACAGATATAGCCCTGTAAACTGACTGCTTTGAGGAGTCCAGAACAGGAGCTCTGCTCCAAATAGCCATTCCCTACCATGTTTTATTTAATGGAATAGTTTGGCTTGGAGAGACCATGAAGGTCACCCAGTTCCACCCCCTTCCATGGGCAGGGATACCTTCTACTATCCCAGGTTGCTCCAAGCCCTGTCCAGCCTGGCCTTGGACACCTCCAGGGATGGGGCAGCCACAGCTTCTCTGGGCAACCTGGGCCAGGCCCTCCCCACCCTCACAGGGAGGAATTTCTTCCCAATATCCCATCTAAACCTACTGTCAGTTTGAAGCCATTCCCACTTGTCCTGTCACTCTAGGCCCTTGTCCAAAGTCTCGCTCTGACTCAAGCACTGCATGTCCATGGAATGACTCTTGGCCATGCTCTGATCCCACTGTCTGAGTCATGGATAACCACAAATTTGGATAACCACATGACTTCCCAGTCATGGATAACCTCCCTGTCCAGGGGAAAAGCCAGGCCAGTGCTCCTGAAACACTTCCCAAGCCAACCACACAGATCTCCATCCCCACATCCATGGGGGTTTCCTCCTGGGAACCTAGAAGAGTTGGATCTGTCCTTCTTCCCCTTCTATCACTGCATTACCTAAAGGAGCCTTGCTAAGCTGTGCTGGCTCATCACCAAGGCAACCGAGCTCTTCCCATTCATCATGTAACTGGAAAACAACATCTGAAGAGCCAGGTTTGCTCCATCACAAATGGGATCCTGGTAGGAACAGCCTGG
The DNA here is from genome assembly GCA_035583135.1 of Lophotriccus pileatus. Taxonomy (NCBI): domain Eukaryota; kingdom Metazoa; phylum Chordata; class Aves; order Passeriformes; family Tyrannidae; genus Lophotriccus; species Lophotriccus pileatus. The sequence goes on from JAWWES010000115.1 coordinate 4,451,821, forward strand.
CTGTGCACAGCCTTCCAAGCAGGAACATGTGCCTACCTGTGAACAGAGCCTGACCAGGTCAGACCTGGAAAGCTGTCTGGAGATGTTATTTCAGGAGCCTCACCTCTGTTATGCAGGATAATCACTGAATCATTAAGGGTGGAAATTACCTCCAGGATCATGAACTCTAACCTTTGACCCAACACCATCTTGTCAACTAAACCTGGGCACTAAGTGCCATCATTAATAAGCATAATTAATAACACTGGCACAGCCCTGAGAGCCATTGTGCTTGGAGTACTAAGGAAATAGAGTAACCTTCTGATTTCCTGAATAAGATTTTTTTAAACTACAACCTATGCTATAAACCAGATTTCTCTAAAATAAACAGCTTGCTTGGCATTGTTCTCTGACTGAAATATTTCCCTACAATAGTTCATTTCTTTGTACACAAAAGCTCAAACTTTTATCCTGATATGGGAAGAATTTACAGTCTACAGTGCTAGAAAAGGACCTGGAAGTGCCATTAATATTTATATAATACATACTGTATATATTGTACATATATAATATATAAAAATGCCATTAAATGCCAATTTAGCATTAATACCTGGTGAACTAGGCAAATCAGGAATATTCCTTTCTCTTCACCTCAATCACATTGTCACTGAAGTGCAAAAAGAGCAACGTGTGCTTTTATTTAGAGGGAGAGAAAATAAAAGCCCTGGCTTGTTAATACTTGATTTACCTTTGTTTAGGATAAAATACTGGAAAGGAGGTTGCTTTTTGAAGGTTGTATTTACATCTGTGACAGCATATACACTTGGCTTCCAAATATTTATACAATACCTCCACAATATTGTTGCCTTCTACAACAGCACTGTCCAATTCTCATAAATCTTAGTGTTTCCATGTTTGCAGAGGAAATGTGGGATTCTCTCATTGCTGCCTGGCATCTGAGCTTTTGGGAAGAACTTTAGCCATGCCTTTCAAGCTTTTCTCTCCAATCTTTAGGGCTAAGAATATTTTACTTACAGTCTGTGTAAGGCCTTAAAAAGGGGGAGAAAACAGGTTCTGGAAGGAAATACGTGCAGGATCCCAGGAAGAATGACCTATATTTTGTTGCAGAACAAGGCCAAGAGGACTCAAAACACATTTGCATCCCTGCAAAAGGAAGGGAAGTCCTAGAGGGGGAACAAAGCAAAGTCCAAGGGAGGGGAATTTCAGCCCCTTTATTCAGGTGGCCCCACCACATCCCAGCCAAGTGAGGGGCTACTTCAGAGGATTAAACCCAGGGAGCCAAAGCAGCAGGATGGAAGGATACAGCCCAACAACTGCAGGATACAGCCCAACAAGTGAGAGGGCTGGAAACCAAACAACCTGCTCAGGCGTGGGCACCGTGGCCCAGAATAGAGCTGGAGCCTGCAGGCGGGTGGGAGCTTGGCTGTGCTCCCTGCTTCCCAGAAACAGGAATGGCTCAGCCCACCGGGTATTTACCATGAGGTCTGGAACTGCTTTAGAGAGGGAGAGAGATGGTTAACCAGAACTAGTGCCTTACTGGCTGTTTTAAACACAGCTGTCAGATGGATGCTGTTAATTTGTTTATTCCTTCCTTCCCTGCTGCTCCCAGGGCCAGCACTTCCCCAGGGAATCCACAAGGAGCTGTTCCTCGAGGTGCATTGGAAAATCTGTCAGCAGCAAGGGTAAATAAGCAGGATCTGAGATACCACAGATATTGTGGGACACAGGACTGAATAAGCCTCAAATACACATTTTGGTGGGGCATTTCTACTTATAAAGTCGAGAAAAATGACTTGTATGTTACTCATCACATTCTGGAGGTTACTGGCAAGACTCTTCTAATGTAAAAGTGATCATGACTAGTTTGCATGAACACAGAATTTGGCTCTGTGCACCTCAAATTTACTTTGCCATGGATATCTGATCTATGTTAAATGTCTTCACCTATTACTTTAAAGAGGAGGAATTATCCCAGAAGGAAATAAACCAAGCCTGGAGTTGTTTTTTTTGTCATACACAGTGCCAAGATCTGTTGTGCATTTTCCTATTAATCACTTTGGGAACCTTCAAGGAGAATTTAATAATTTCAACATGAGATCATGAGTATATTTTTATTAAAAGTTATCAGTATACCTCTTTGTTTAGACCATGTCAGGCAAGTCAATTTTGGCTTCTCTCAGAGAACTTATCAGAAGGATCTAAGCAACATTACAGTCACTTGGTCCAAAGTAAAGAAGCAAATGAAAAGTAAAACCAAATTCAGCCATTCCAGTAACTTAAACAAGCTTTTATGTCCACACTGCCCTACAGAAAGCACAAGACAAAGGGAATTTCCAGTTAAGCTTGTCTTCCCAGAGCAGTAAACATCCCAGAAAGCCAGGAGCAGCCAAAAGGCCCATTGTATTCTTTCCCTATAATTCATCTGCCTCTACAGGAGACAAGTTGGCTCCCTGGGCAGAGGAGGAATTTTGGCTAACCCCACTCACTGCACAGAATGCCACTGCACATCTATTGAATGCAAGGCCACAGGAAGCTGGAATAAGGAGAAACTGCTGCTGTTGGGTATCAACAAGAGCTGCTGGGAAAGGAGAAAGCTCAGCACCATCACCCCCAAACTGTACCTAGGACAGACAGGGCACTGCAGACTGAGGGGGAAGGAAAGGACTCCTGTCTCTGACGAACTCCCACCTAAGTGCTCCTTACACCCTCCCCTTGGCCATCTCAGAGCCCTGGAGGGCCTGAATGAATCACCACGCTGGACCCATCCAGCTCCACAAAAATCCCTCTTGTTACACAGTCTGGCAAAAGCCCAACAGCCACTGGTCCAGATGACAAATCCAACCAGGAATTTGCAAGACAACACTTCTCTGTTCTCTGGTACCCAGGCTCAGCCACAGGAACACCAGCACCCCCATTTCCACACTTGCTGCATCCTCGGTGTAGCTGAGAGATTTACACAGAAGAACAGATTCATTTATTATGCAGTAAACTAAAATAGAACTAAAAATAGTGCCAGACCAAACCAGAGTGAATTCCTTCAATCCCCACTGGGGTCCTGCTATTTTCCTCAAAAGTCTCCCTTACTTTACAAATCTCTTTTTAGACAGCTAAAAGATTGAAAGAATCCAAGAAAGCTCACTGAGAAGCTTCCAATTTCAATCTGAAAGGGAAGCACCACCATGTCGTAGAGCACTGAGCGAGGCTGAGGGATAATATTTAATGTTTCCAGTGATCATATATAAAATTACCTTTCCCTAGAATGCCTACTGGAATGCTCACAAGCCAACAAATTGGCTCACAACAGAGAATTTTGGGTTTCTTGTCAACTCTAGCTTGCAAAAATGTGTTCAAATGTTCTTGTTAAGCATTCAGCCAGCTCAGCTCCATTTTTTCCCTTGATTTTACACCATGTAACTTGATTTGTTAATTTAAATGGCACACTTTCCAAGAAAGCAGCTACACCCAGCTTTTTAACCTCCAACCTCAAACTGCCTTTTTTAAGAGCAACTGTGATATAACAGACATTTTAGAATCTGAATAAAAAGGACAGGAAAATGTCTTAGTATTGTTCTTTTAGAACACAACTGTACAGGAAAACAAGTGATTTACACTAGTTAATAGTTGGCTTAAGTTTTATGAGCTGAGAGAATCTGAGCTTTGTCAAGACTTACTTTCAAGATGCTCTATTTTTTTGGCATTACAAACATAGCTACAATGAGGGGGAAGCAGAAGATTACCATGAGGGTGTTACAGCTCCTTTGTTGTTTCTTTGAGAGGAGCTCCTGGTGGTTTCCAGCCCCCCCCCCAGAGGTGCCCCCAGCACGGTGTTTACAGGGAAAGGGGGCACTGCACCTGCCATACACAAGATGCACAGATAATATTCCCTGGTAAGAACATCCCCTTTGTTACCAAGCACTAGGATATGTGCTATTTATTGTTTCCATCACTCTTCCCAGAGACGCTCTGTCCCAGCTGCCCTGAGGTACCTGCAGACACAACAGCCTGAGGCAGGGGAGGCTCTGGGGTGGATGTGCCAGGCTGTCCCCAGGGAAGGGCAGACAGACCTTCTGGCACCAGCAGCTTCCTTCCACACTGGCATAGCCCAAGGAGCTCTATTTCATTTACAGCAAGAGAACTGCTTTCTTTCTTGAACACATTACTTCTTTACGAAGTTTTTCTCATGACCTGACATACATTCAAAATATCATTTGTGACAGATCCAATATAAATCTCATTTTCCCCAGCTTTTTAAGTTCCATGAAGTTATCATTTCACTATATTAAATACCTCACCTTCAGAAGCCTTCCAAGCCCTGAGCCCAAACCACTACAACAGGAGAGATGCTGGATAGATCAGCTCAGTCTCAAGCAAGAGAACCAGATGTAACTCTCAATCACAGGCTACCTGATCCCCTCCATGCCAACACCACCCCACTCAGCTCTGTAACATCTCTAATTGTTGGGGTTGATATTTTCTCTTAGTATTAAGAAATCTTGATAGAAGGAAGATTTCTGCAGTGCAGCACCCCAAGGGCACAGCCCATGTTGGGGTCTCTGCACTGTCACTCTGGATGTGCTCACTGAGGAGAAAAACACCCTGGAAGCTCCAAGCCATCCAAGGAAGCCAGCAGAGCATGAACAAGGATCTTGGGTCAGTGTTTTTGTGTAAAAAAAAAAACTGTTCAACAAGGCTCCTGATACTTCCTGACATCAGATCTGACACGTGCTCTTGCTATTCAGTGGCTCCTGTGCTGTACTGCATTATGTTTTATGAACCTGATCTGCAGCCTATTCACCTGAAAATATTTTCCTGTTTATTTGCAACAGTGACAAACTGAATCAAGAAACAGATTTCTTTCTAGGAAAAAAAAAACAAACCCACAAACCTTTTTCCTACAAAATAAACCCAGACTGGGATTCCCAAGCTATCACCTGCTCAAGGCAGGGATGGTATTTGCTACTTGAAGTTCCCACTTACAGAAAGCAGATTTACTTTATTATTGAGGATAATTGGCTTGATCTTTCCACCTGAACTTCCCATTTGTTTTGGACATTTCCCTGCTGACTCACAATCTGCCCTTTAACAGCACATGCTTTTGGTGTTGAGAGTTTCAGACCTGTAACAGTACAATAAAAGCAGAACTCTACTGAAGGCAGCATCTTATTCCTACTGAAGTCAACAGCAGTAACACTCATAATGAGCACAGGGAGATAAACTTGACCTTTTTTACAGGATTTACACGAAGAATTACAAATACTTACAAGAAATAAACAACTAACGAAGCCCAAATCAAATAAAGCATCTTGGAAAGACAATTGTTCCACACTGTTTCCAAGCATTCCTAAATGAGTCTTGTCAATAACTATTCAGGAACATCTCCCCCTGCACCCATTTTTACTGTTGTTGCTTCTGCTTTATCATTTCTCAATATACAGCAGGTTTGGGTATTTCAAGATGCTTGGTAAGAAAATTATTGGCAAAGTGTAAATGTGTTCCTAAACCCCATCTTGCCTTTTCCCTCCCATCTTCCCTTCAAGCTTCAGGGGCTGTCAAGAAGTATCAGACATATCATTCGTTTTCTGAAATTTATGCCATGTTCTTTCCCTTCCCCTTTTTTTGAAGTTTTCTGTCTGGACAGGGGCTGTGATGTGACCTGAGAGCTACAAAAAATCCTGGAAAACCCATGAATTTCACTCTTAGCTAATTTTACTGAAATTTATGTTCAAATATTTCATTAACCTTATGCCTGACCAAGCTTGGGAGTTTGTAGCTAATTGCCTCATTAGGGCACAACAGGGTGAGTATGGAATGCTACCAGGCTAATCAAGATTATCAGCTTGGAAATTAATTTTCTTTTCTATTACAAAGCTCACACACAACTCACAGAAAGGGCTTTCCAAGAGCATTCATGGAATTCATGAATTCAGGACTATAGTCCAAGGTTATTTCTCCCTTAGAACTATAGAAATCAGTCAAATGAAAACTCAACTTATTTCAAAATAAACTTTGAGTTAATTGGTGGTTCCAGTGATAAAGATTTCCAAAGGCAGGGAGTTGATGTAGAAGACATTGAAGTATTCCCAGAATAAAACTTCTCAAAAGGCTCTTGGAATTTGCTCATGGTTTGTTTGGCCACTTTTAGGTGTAGAGAAAATAAGAGATGGTTTGTTTGTTTTCAGCACCAAGACCTGAGAAGTAAAACAACAAAACTAATAATTTATAGGAGTTATGCCAACTCACAAACATCACAGTATGACTGGGGGAGCCGTTCTAAAACAACCACTTCACAGAACCCATGTTAGAACAGTTCATGTCATCACGCAGTTTTTAAAAACAGGCTGCCTTGATGTCCAGAAAAAAAATCCAGTCCAAACACTATAGAAATGCAATCAGTTAAATATGAACTTCACAGCAGCTGCAGTGAAATATAGGACAGAGCATATGTGGGATGGAAAGAGTGGCTGGGACAGATCTACCTCCAGATAGAGACTCTGAGAGCCTTCAGAACTCCCATTCTGAGATAAGCAAGGCCTGGTTTTTAAGAATATTTATGATTCCAGGACAGATTTCAGCCCCAGACAGATATAACAGGAAGGAGCTCAGAGCACATCACTCCTGTGAGGCACATTCCAAGTGCAGAGTCAGGGTTTCATTCCTCACATCCCACTGAATCCTGCTCCCGTGTTTGGAGAAATACGGGATTGCTTATTCTGCTGGAATCTTCATTAGCAAACACACATGCAAAGACTTCTGAAGGAGCTCAGCTGCTGGGACTGCGTAAGGAAGAGAAATGCCCCTACCTGGGGCAAATCTGCATTTATACACAGCCTGGAAGAGGATACATGAAGAGCTAATCTGTGCTCTGACAACCCCACACAAAATACAGGAACTGCATGTCAGTTTCTACTTCACAATACATGCATTTTGAAAACGAAACATACCTCAAACTCTCGCATACCATGGTACCCTTACCTCCAGAGCACATTTCCTCTTGGACACACACACGTTATTTTAGCACCCAATTCCTCCAGCAGCCTGGAAACCCTGGCATTTGGAAGCCAACAGATGTCAGGCCCCAGTCCCCAAGGATTCTAGGAATTCATCAGACAGTGAACACTTGTAATGCTGATTCTAAGCATTAAACACGTCCAATGCCATAAACAGCCCAATATCAGTTGTGGCCTCACTTTTCATTGCAATGCTGGGAATTTACACACAGAACTGGAAAGATTATTACATAAGTAATTCAAATTATGTCAACCACGTGTCCAACTCCCCTGCCCTGGTAGGAAATTCTCAGTGCACGGTGCAGCCCCGATAAAGCCAGAGCACTGTTCCAAGTTAAGGATTCCCACAGGGAACTTGGCTCTCCTGTTCCTTTGCTCCAGGACAAACACAGCATAAGAACTTGCAGGAGTTTTTAGGAAGGTGCCTGCAAGTAGAGAAATGGAACCAGAGAACAACTTTCTCTCGTAATACAAAGCAGCAGAAAGGACTTAATTAAAGCAGTACACCCACTTTGGCTGTAAACTTAGTACAGGATGTCACAGTCTTGCCTACATGGTTTTTTCTGTTTACTGAAACAATGGAAACAAGAGCCCAAGATCCAAGTACTGACAAATCTCTTACTACTCTGGTACAAACCCTCTGTCCTTTTATTCTCCTCTGTCTCCATGACACAAACAACCTTTATTCCTTTACATGATTTTGCTTATTTATCCGCATATTCTGATATAGTACATAAGTACTACCGTGTTTCCTTAATTCTTAATCCCCTCAAATGGATAGAACTCTGTATTTCAGCTTTAAATATGATTATTGCCAGACTGTTTTTAACTGTTGGACATTGTTCATGACTTACCTTTCCAGTGATGGAAGGCAAAGCCCCAAAATTCATAAGTATTTGTGGGTCCCTTTCTTACGAGTCTTTCGCCTTCGAGGTGTATGTTAAGATCAGTCCAGTGACACCTATGACAACTAACCACTAAAACAGCTTCCTGTTCAGGATATTAATTTATAAAATTTTAAGCCAAGGGCCTGAACCCTTACAGATATACCCCAAAAACTGGTAATATATCTAACTCAAGGATGAAGTATTCTCCTTTATGAAGCCTGGGTTTAGCTCTTTACACAAGAAATCTAGCAGGAACTTGAAGAGGCAACACCCTTATTAATCCAGACAAAAAGCAACATGATCACAGTTGAGATCCAGACTATTTCATTAAATATTAATATCTGCTGCTTTGCTCCTACAGCAGCAGTAAAACGATAAAAGCAAAGCCAAAAAGACCCTGCCCAACTAATCAAGGTGTAGCTGATGAGAAATAAGCCTTGGCTTCCTCTCCCTTCATTCCAAGGTGAGTTACAGCACCAGGCCCATTCACTGCCCCCTCAGCTGTGCCTGGAGATGGACAAAGAGCTTGAATTGCTGGAGCAGATACTCTGCAGAACCCACAGCACTGCTGGATCCAGATGCTGCATGGCACCAAGAACTGGGTCCCTACCTTTCATAAAACACAAACCTCTGCCTTTATTAGGAAGGAAGTCACTCATTTTTCCCAAATGTACAGCTGATGCACTACCGGTGTGACCAGCAAACACCAACTGATCAAACCCTGAAGCAACAGGGAAGACAATGAAACCTATTGTACCTAAATATACATATACAACCCTCACAAGATGAATTAAAGCTAAACAGGCAGAGCCCCAAGGAGAACAAATTAGCAGAACAGCAAACTATGCATAAACAATTGAGGCCTTTATCTGCGCAGATCACTTTAATGCAGTTACATTTACCACAAGCACATGGGACAGAAACAGTTCCAGGGCTGCAGCTTTAACAGGAACCAGAAGAGCTCAAAAAGCTGCCACATTCAAACAGAACAGCCCCCCAGTTCTGATGGAAGCCTGGCTGCACACCAGGCCCAGACACACTGAGGGGGATGAGGGAGCACAGCAGTTATATAGGCACCAATCCTTCTGTCTCCCCAGTTTTCCTTTCTTTATTCTCCTCACAAGCAGAGCTGATGTCCAGCTGGTTGGCACCACCTCTAACCTTCTGAGGAGGTTTCTTGGTTGCTGGGGAGGTTGTAGGAGGCAGGAGTAACATCGGCACTGCAAAGTCTGACATCGGGGTAAAACCTGAGACATAACGTCTCCAGTGTGTGAATGGAAGATCAGGTGACAGGGCACAAACCTCCCTTTGGATCCATATGCTCAAATATGGAAGCAAGAGAAACAGAACTAGGTACACTTTCCACTCCTCTACTTCTATAAAAATACTTTTGTAGGCTGGTCCCAAGTAACAGCTCTCAAAGCAGGGGATTTTTATGTGAAATGTGACAAAGGGCCTAAATCTGTCCTATGATGTTACTATGCAAAATTCAAACTTCACTCCTTCCTCATATGTCCTGAAAGTAAATCCAGCTTTAAAGAAAACTTCAAGTCCCAAGCAGTGACTTATTACTGACAGTTCTTGAGGGTACCTCAACAAGCCCTGGAGAGGCTGTGTTTGCCATGGAATGCAAAACACTTCCCTTATGGCAAAATTCCTTCAGATAATGAAACTGTTGCATGACAGATGTTGCCTAGAGAATACAAATCATCCCAGCTCATCAAAAGAATTTTTCTGAAAGCAAATTATTTCTCATTAATTATTACTTTATATACATCCACCACTTTTAACAGCCACTTCAGACAAGTTTATGTCTCTTCAACTGATACTCAGTCCTATGAAATAACACAAAATAAATGAGGCATAACTATAAAAGCCACGTAGTACCATATTCCTTCCAAGAATCTCAGTCAAACACAGGACTTCAGCAAACCCCCTAAAAACCCCAAACCAAGCATTTTTATTTTCCAGGAGTTCCAAAGCATTTTCAGCTTCCAAGTAGAATTAGGCACCAAAAAAAACCCTGTTAATATATTAGAATCAACTCCCCCTCCCAATAATTAACAAGTTATTTATTGAGCTCTTTAAGAAATCCAGGTCTGTCTCACCCTTCCTCTGCAATTAACTTCATAATGAACCACAAATTCTTCAGGCCTCTGCATATTTAAAATCCTTAAGTAACTTTCTCCCACCTGAGACAATGCAAATGAAATCCTAATCCAGTTTAACAAGCCATGATGCTCTGTCTGGTGTCTGTTCTACTGCCATGCTGAATGTATTTTCACTTTTTAAACTGATGTCTAAGTAATACAGACCAGATCTCCAACTGACTAAGAATACCAAACAGCTTGGTTCTTCAGTGATGTTTGGCATTTTTATTCTCTTCAATTTATTAAATAAAATCCTGGAAAATTATATTAAGGTACTGATATACATTCTAAAAATGAAATCAAGGGGTGTTTTCTTTTGCTCCAGACAAAGCACTGAAGGCTTTGAAGAATTCAGCAGTTAATGCAGTTAGTTAGGATGCAACTATAAATCAGATTCAACTTAGCAGTATGTGAAATTTCATCTACATATTCAGACATACAAAACCATGGACTCTGATCCAAACAAGTAAGAGCATGCAAAACCCAACATATTTCTTTAAGAAGAGGTTTACCTACATTGGTGTACTACTATTACTGTGCCTAAATGGTAACAGCCCTTGCACGACACCGTGGACAGAATTACTATTGTTTTAATACTTTAATCTGACAGAATTTGAGTATAATGCAAGACATCTTTGTGGAAATAATCCTTTGAAATTTCCAACTAGAGCCAAGTTCATCTTGCACAGACACTAATTAAACCATTTTAAACACTGCCCAACCAGAAAAAAAAGAAAAGCTTTTGCACTCTGGGGCTTCAGAAGAGGCCGGTGAGGTGGCAAGACTGGAGCTGTAACAGGAGACGAGGCTCATTCTCTGAGCTAAGGAGTTACATAGTTAATAACAATTACTGGTTGCTCTGTGAGTAGAACCTTCCATGCAACCCACTGAACCCTGCATTCTCAGCAGGAATTACTCACACTCACTCCTAAACAGTTACTGGGAATGGTGGCTCTGCAACGGCAGGGTGGGAAATGCTCCTCATTTCAACCAGACCTTGCAAGAACAGTATTTGAAAAGAGGGAAAGAGATTAGGAAGGAAGCACTGGAACAAGTTCCTCTGCATTTTTATGAATTATATTTATATCACAAACTGGAGGGACAGGACAACAGGGAACGGTTTCAAACTGACAGAGAGTAGGCTTAGAATGGATATGGGGAAGGAATCCTTCCCTGTGAGGGTAGGGAGGCCCTGACACAGGTTGCCCAAAGAAGCTGTGGCTGCCCCATCCCTGGGAGTGCCCAGGGCCAGGTTGGATGGCATCTACAACATTTAAAATAGCCAGAAACAGCTACCAACGCCACATTAATGGGAATCTTAAACTGATGTTCAGCAATTAGAAAGTATTTCTACTTAATCTTTTCTACCTTCTCACTCCATGTTGTTCAAACACCATTTTCCATTAAAGTTGTCAAGCAGCTTTACCAGAATCAAAGGGTTTAATTACACCTGGCAATCCCAAAGCTGCTGTCTCTTTTGGAAAAAGTATTCTTCAACTTCAGCCACCAAAAGATGAGTATTTCAATTCATCCCCTTTCTCATGGCACTGACTCCCCTGCAAATTAGCTGGAAAACAGCATTCTGGCAGTGTAGTTGGTGAGAGAAGTATCTAGAAGGCACCAAAGAGCAACTTCTACATATGCAAGTAGATTGACACCTAGTGTGAAAACACTGAACTACAGAGCCTCTACTGCAGATCTACAGGGATTAACTTCAGTAAGATGTATACATATTTGTTTCAGTGACAAGAGAATCAAATCCTGCAAACACAACCACCTTAAAATTCCTTTTTTTCCAGAGAGATATCCAGAGCCAAGCATTGTACCACTGACTGAGAAGTGTAGCTTCCAGCAGAGCAGAAATGAGATGACAGCAGAAAATCAGACAAAGGAAATGAGAAATATCAGGGAAGGAACTCTGATATGAGCACCATATCATAACAGAGGAGCACAGGCCAGCTGGTCAAGAAAAAGGTTTCCCCAGCTCTGGATAAGGTGAAGTAGAAGAGTCAAAGGCCTGCATGATTTAATATTAGAATTTATGACTGAAAGAGATCTTGGATGCTTTCATTTGACTCAAAGGCTGATGAGGAGTGGTGTCAATAGTCTCCAGACAACTGTGTCCTTCAGCAAAAGAAAGGAGGCAGAAGAGACAGTCTATGTATTGCAGAAGAGATAAATAAAAGGCTTTTCATAGTCATTCCACTCCCTGGTATCAGCATCATTATCCTAGAATTCAGTTTATTAAATACATTCATGCAAAGGTATTTTCACTCCTGCAAAGTCATCTCAGAGGTCACCTCTTTGCTCCCACCAGTAGTGGTGGCATTGGCAGAGATTTTGTACCTAAACACATTTTCCTGGCAGTTCCAGCCCTTTCAGATCTATTTGCACATTCTTACCTTTAGTAATTTGGCAAAAGCAGTATCTAAAAGAAGTACTTTAAAAAGCTGATGGAAGAGCATCCACACCACAACTCCCAACTCATTTATAACTCATTTCCTACAATAATATTAGAATTTGTGTCTCAACCCCAAAAGCACCAATAAGTAATTGTATCCTGATAACCCACTGCCCCAACTGATGATTAATTGCCAAAATTAATTATTTTTGCTGAGTAAATACGATTCCTTATCCTGATATTGACTCAATGTGTTACTCATTAAACAGCTGACAGTTCCTGCTGTTGTGGATTCAACCAAAGGGTTCTTTTCACTCTGGAAAACTCAGGACTCAGGGGACCCTGTGCCTGATGAGTCAAGAGTGAGCCATGACTTCAGGATAAGCTCTGGAAATGGTAAATGCATCTGGAAAAATGAAACCGGTGCCACTCCCTGGGCCATTTTTGCAAGGGCACAGAACTCAGCTACACACTGAGCAAAACTTTCCTGACAGTAACGACACTGTACACACCAAGTCAACTGGAAAATGGTTTCTTGGCACCACTTAAATCCTACAGAGCTCTAAAGGGGAAGCTAAGGAGAGTTCACTCAACCCCAGAAACCTTGCCAATCTCCAGTGTATCCAGCTTTGCTGCTCAAGACAAGCATTTTCAGAAGTTACAAGTAAAAAAAAATCCTGTCCATTTTTTGTGCTTGAAAACAAACCACTTGAGAAACTGGACTGGAAAAATGCCCAATAAAGCTCCCTGACTGCACCAGACTGCTGCAGGGGCACACAAAATCAGGGAAAGTTACACAGTTTTGGAACACAGCACTTCAGTTCGTTTGCCTTGATTGTCTGACAGATTCAGGGAGTTCGCTGACGCCTCTTTCCCTCCAGCACACCTGACACTACACACACTACACACGGCATCTGTAGCTCAGCACGGCACTTTGAGTTCATTCCCACCTAAAGGAGTTGGTGCAGGACCTATTTTATCGTATTTGGCATTAGTATCACACTGGGTCTGATTGAAAGAAATAAGACTTAAATATATCATGGCCTTACTTTTATATAATTGTTTCCTTTATTTTCACCATCCTTTTTTCTTTTTTTAGGGAAAACTAGACGCCAGAACAAAGTGTGCAATGAACCTGAACAAGAAATACCTGGAAATTATTCATAATACTCTTATTATCTCATTTTTACTAAAGATTAGTGATAATCCCACATGTTCAGATGTATTAATCAAGTGCCAAAAAAATCACGAGATCGGCTGAAATCTCATGGGGTCCTTAAACCAAAATTCAGATGCTTTGCTTGCCTTTGGGTTTTGGCATTATCTCAGTGCCAACTTGCTCTGCAACACATAACACTGAAAACCATTAAAATAGAATTCCAATTCCTATGTAACAGTTTAGTACCAAGCACTGGGGCCTTGAGAAAAAGCAAAGTATTGTCACAAAAACATTGTTACCAATGTAGTCAATCAAGATGCTATCACTGAATCATTAGTGAATTATATATTATCAGTGTGCCTGAAAACAGGTTTAAAAAGCCCTGCTCCCTATAGAGTTCATTAACTGAAAACTAACTTCCCTTTCTAGACATTTTTTTATTCACCAACTAAATCACACCAGAATTTACTTCCTAGAGCAATAGCCCTCTTGGTATAATTTCTTAAGTTATAACCCTCTCTCCCAAAGGAATTTAATTTTTAACCTTTCTTAAAAAAAAAAAATAAATCTTTTCATCAAGAGCCATATGCTCTGAAAAAAACCCTTCAGGAGGCTCTCTTTTTTTTTTTTATCACTAGGCAGCTTATATTTCATCAAGGCAGAATTTCTTTGTCATCCAGTCACTCTGCCACACTACAGTGGTATAAATATACCCAAAAACCTCAACTTATATTGTCACAAGAAGATCTTGCTTCCTGTCAAGCTGGAGTGGAGCCAGGACACACAAGTGCTCCTGGATTTGAGTGTCTGCTGGGCTCCAGACAGCTGCTCTTACTGTTTCAGAGGGACAGAATCACGGACACAGAAATACAAGTACCTGCTTCTCCTGCTCATCTCAGTTTGGCTTTTTGAGCTGGTTATGGAACCAGAATTAATATTTTCTTTTATGCCAGCATTTAGAGTACTTCACCTTATTCCTTCCTCTTCAGCAAACCCCAGAATCACTGTGTAAGAGCTAATCAGAGGATCCATTATTCCTGCCTAGCCTGGGGGGGTACACAGCACAGCCCTTCCATTTTGTCCTCCTGGATTTAGATGTGACCTTGAGATTAATTCCCAAAGCCACTGGCACCTTCCAGTGCTGATCCCCTCTAAGAGCAGAGGCAGGGTGGGAACAGGGTTACCAACCACAATGCCCTAAACAAGTGGCATCAACAATACCTTGACACGGACTGTGTGTTCCACCCTTGGCAGCCCAGGGCGCCTCTGGGTGTTCCTTTCCCCACTGACTCTCACTGGAGGATTTGCTTGATCCCTTGACGGCTCAACATGCTCATCCTGGCCTGTATTTTAAGAGGTGTAGATCAGAGAACTTATCCCCACCTAAAGACAGCTGTTCAAAACTAACCCTTGCTACATACCAGGTATGACTCCACTGACATCAGCAGATTACTGAAGGAACAACAAACTGTCCCGTCCCACTTTGTCCTTGGAGGTTTTTTTCTAACAACAGCAACAATAAGCAAGGGCCTGCCAGGGAAACCACAACTGCAAACAAACACTTGGCTGCCCTGGACACAACCAAAGGGACACACAACCCAAGCTTCACATGGCCAGAAGGACTCACAGTCACTGCCCCCAGCGCTCTGGCACATCTGCTCCTGCTAATCACTGAAACACTGGTCAGACAGCTCAGATCACCTGGCAAAGAACAAAACAACATCCTATTTCTGTCAAGTCCCTGTGTCTGAAAGCAAACCCTCGTTTTTGAACAGGCCAAAGGGAGCAGGGCAAGTGAATTCCATAATAAGTGCCATGATGCAGGCAGGAAGATATGCGCAGGCACGGCCCCAGTGCAGGCACCTGGGCTCTGTGTTTCTACAGCAGCCATCCATTCTAAGGTCCATGGCATCACTCTGGAGAGCCACTTCAGCTGGAAAAACACAGAGCATTTCAGGAAGTTCTATTTTCAACCCTCTTGGTAACACAGACCTCTTTTAGGCCTTCCTACAGGAGTCACATTCCCAGTGACACCACCCCCTGGGGAGAAGACAAGTTTCCATGCAGGACTCCAGCTAAAAGCACTAAGTTTATTTTTAGTCTCCATTTGGGAGGATAATTAAAGCCCAGTCAGGAAGAACAGAGTTAATAACAGTGGTTTCCTCAGGGTAAAGGCACAGGGAAAGTCTCCAGTGGGAAGGATCCCTCAGTGATCCCTGCACAGGTCACAGTGCTGTTCCACAGCTCCAGCATCCCCTCCCACATCAATCCCACAACAGTCCTAACCCATAGGTACCTCTGCCAACCCCACACTCTTTCATGCCCCAGTCTCATGTGCTCCACACTTGGCAACTCCCATGTCTCCAGCAGGCAAACCTTGCATGTCTGGCAACTGGGAAACTCAAGACAGTTTTTAAATTTCTCAATCAGTCAAAATACTCAGCATTTCTCAGAACATGTGGGGCTCAGTAAATACTCAGGTCAGCCTTTGACATGTTTCTCATTGGGAGTAACAGGAACATCCCTCAATATCAGCTAAACCACACACCTAGTTGAATAGATTTTTGTTAGCCTCAATTTACTGAATAATTGTGACTGAACTCAGGCAAAAGAGCATTCAGGGGTAAGAAAATACAATTTTAATAAAAGACTACGGGTCTGGGTTTTTTAATTGTTCATCCACAGGTGTGCAAGCCCTGGGAAATCTGCTGTGTGGACTCAGCACAGCAGAGAAATCCTGCTGCTGTCCTGGTCCTGCACCAAGCCCCTCTAAAAGGATAATGCAGACAGCATCACATTTCAGAAGAGATTTCCTGGGTGCCTGCTGAGCTGACCTTGTTTACAGGCACTCACTGAAACGAGTAATTGCTCGTATGTTCCCCTCCACACTGAATTTTCTGCCTATACCATCCATATGGACATGAGCCAGAAAGAAAATGTCTATGTAATTACCCAATTAATTATTATTAGTGCTAGCATTTAACAAAAAAAATGCCAGCTGGCACACGAACAATTGCTGCCCTTCTGTTGTGCAAGGACCACAAAAGGCATGTTTGGATTTTGTGGCTACTAACAAGGAAAGTTAAACAGTTCTGTTTTAAACCAACTACAGGATCAGAAGAGCAGAGAATAGAGCAGAAATCAAGAGACAACTGGAATTCAGAGTCAGCACCAGATCTCCTGAGTGACTGAGCCAGTCAGTTCATCTCTGTGCTACAGGTTTCCCTCTGCAAATCAATCTTCTCATTCTCTGGCTCCATTCCTTAATTTTACTCTGTTCTTTGGTCACAGGAC
Source organism: Lophotriccus pileatus (assembly GCA_035583135.1). NCBI lineage: Eukaryota > Metazoa > Chordata > Aves > Passeriformes > Tyrannidae > Lophotriccus > Lophotriccus pileatus. The sequence continues at coordinate 4,468,719 of JAWWES010000115.1, forward strand.
TCATACTGATAAAGCAGAATGGGATCTCGATTGACTACAGCCTATCACTTTTTCTTTGTACTGTTGAAGATCAGGGGAATTTTGGGATTAGAAAGATGGGTTTCTCCTGGACCTGGCAAAATCCCACTGCTCCAGCTGGGTCAGAGGAATCAGCTGATACAATAACACAATTATAGAGTTTGAAGTAGTCCAAAAGCATTTAGTGGGAACCAGATAAGAACATAACACACCCTGAAATTCTGAGCAGTGCTTTAGTGGTATTAGTTAACCAATGCAGAGAACCACAAACTTACAGGGAGGAACTCTGTTCCAAGAATTAGCACTGGACTGGATATCCACAGTCCCATACCACCTTTAGCTCCATCACAAATTTGCCATGAGAGACTGTACTGATTCTTCCCTGTGCCTCAGTTCCTCCACAATATGAGAATAATCCGTATGCAGCTTCTCAACAGAATTATTTTCAATTTTAACAGAACTGTTCATGTGTTGCATGAACTGGACAATACAGAAACCTGGAACACAAATCCATTAGATCCTGATCTCCAGGGCATCCCAGCAGATCCCAGTGAAATCCCAGGCACACTCAGCACTTCAATCTGAACCCAAACAGAGATGTCTCTCATTTCACCCAGGCTAATATTCAGCACTTTCCCCTGATTGAGAGGATGGAACAGCAAGAAGAAAGCTGAAAACACAAATAAAGCCAACTGTGACAACAGGGTTCATCCCTAGGACAGCATTCCAGCAGCTCTGCTCTCCCTAGCAGGTCCCACAGCAGCTGCCCAGAGTTCCCGAGGGCAGCAGTATAATATAGTAACCGATCTCTAACAAAAAGGGCTGCAGCCCTACAGCCCCCTGACTAACAAGGAAGAGCTCAGTTTCCAGCTCCAGCTGCTGGATCCAGCCTGCAAAGGCAGGGCAGGGCACAAATCTGGGACTGGCAGCAGCTCTTCCCCACACCTCTCCTGGGATACCCAGGCAAACCACCCCGTTTTCCTGAACTCTTGAAAATCACCCTGCAAAACACGAGCCATCTAGATTTAATGAGCCCTTAATGCCGCCCCAAAGTGACAGTGGGGCAGAGCTGTGCTGTCTGAGGAGTTTCTAGTGCTGCCCTTGAAATCTGATTTCCAGGAAGGGTTTAGAAATTCCAGTGAATAGGGCCAGACCTCAAGATTAGCATTTGTACAGTGTAACAGGATTGCAGGTGAGCTCCTCTGTGCTACATCAAAGCTGCTCAGATCCAAAAATATGATGACTGAAACATCATTAAATGATTGCTGTGAGATCTGCAAACTGGAATAGATTGGGGGTTTCCTCTAGATGGTTTGTTTTCTAGCATGTATTAAAATTCTGTGGCTTATAGAGTCAAAAAATACAAGGAAAACTACTCATCCAAAAACCCTGTTCCATTAAATGTTCATTGGAAGTCCAAGGAAACTTTGTCCAAACTGAGTATCAGCTGCCCAATTTTAAATCGGGCATTAAATTTATTTACTGGGGTTTTTTTCTAAATTAAAAGCTTTTTTTTTTTTCCCCCCTCATTGAGTCCTGTCTACCTTCCAGACTGATTTTCTTTGTTCCTTCACCAGCAGGAAGAGCCCTGAGCACCATGAGAGCAGAGCAGAGATCTGACCAGCAGTGGAAAGCATTCAAGGTACACAAGCAGAGCATTCATTCCACATTAAAGCAGGCAGCTGTTCCACCCCAGCTACAGAAAAACAGTTCCAAGTAAACCAGCTTGGAAAAGAAAGCTTCTAATGCAGTAACACAGGGACTACATGAAATCAGCTCAAGAGCAAAAGGCTGTCAGACCAAACCCAGGGGCTCCTCCAAGCTGATATGATTCTCTCTCTACAGAGACTTGAGGATCCCCTTCAGAGGGGCCACAGAAAGACAAAGACACAAAGAGGAATATTAACCCTGCAGGAGAGTTGGGAACATCTCAGGGCACAGCATTAAGCAAACAAACATTGTATTTCCGAGAGAGCGAGATGAGGGAACAGAGGAAGGAATTGGGAAAAAAGAACAAGGTAAAATTGAGTTATAATCAAGTTACCCAATGATATATTTTTCCATTGCTGCAATGCACTAATAGCAGCTGAGAGCAGAGCAGAAGCAATTTTGACTTCTCTGCTGTTGGCAAAGGGTGCACATCTTAGGCAGATGAGCATGAAACCCACTCCTCCTCCATAAAAATATGGTAAATAAACTGAACACAGCTTGTCAGTGAATCAAATCAGCACTACAGCAATTTGGGGGATAAAACAAACAGGTATCTCAGCAACATCACTAGCCTTCAGAGTTCTCTCCTCACCAAACAAGCTCTAACCAGCTCATGCAGCATGGCATAAGGGACAGGGATTTTGTTTACAGTCTTGGATTCCCCAGGCTAAGGAAGTGCTTATGTGCTGGAGATGAGGCTTTTCTCCACCAGAACATTGGCAAGGTCAGCAGCAGCAAGATTCAAGATTTGTACATGATTACACCAGTAAATTCAGGACTAACTCCACCCACTGAGCACAGGCTTCATGGCTCAGTATCTACCCAGTGCTGTCTGTCCGGAACTGAGCTTGGCATTCCCAATAGCACATTCCCGTGTGCTACACACATGATGGAATACACCTGAGAAACATTCCCTCCACTTCTCCCCAGAAGCAAGAGCTACCAACAACTTTGCCTGCATGTTAGCCTAATTTAACACCCACTTTTGGGACAGCAGCAGCATTCCCATGGATATCTTCCCATCCTCACATCGTGCAACTTTCATATCAGTTTACTGTTGCTTCCTCCTGTGGATTATAAACACAAATATCCAGACCCAGAATAACACCCTTCATCCCTCTTAAGACAAAAAAAATAGTCATAACAGGCTTGTTCCCTACCTATTAATCTTCAAGGATCAGCACACACAAAATGAAAGTAAAAAATTGCAGTTTTCAAGTTGTTCCTTTTTGTTAAATTCTATAATAGAACAGTCACATTAGCTGGTTGTTATTTTCACAACTTGTTTGAAACGCCACATCCAGCATAAGTTCCAGGAAAACCTACACTAAGTACATGTTTTTATTGATAATTACGAGTTTGTTGGCACAGATCTATTTTTGACTGTGCGCAAAAATAAGCTGGAGTACAAAAGCCATTTAAAAATCCTGGTCTAAACTGAACTTTTATTTATTAATGTCTCTATTTAAGTGTTGTGCTGGAGCACTAAAGACATGTAAAACACTTTCTTCAGCACAAAAAGCCACAATAACAGCATTGAACTGCACCACAACTCCTGTATCAGCAGTAACAGAACACCTTCACTGAGGAAATATCAAAGCATTACATGTAGTCCCAATAATTATCAACATGAAAGAATGCAAAAGTGCTCAAATGAATAAAGAGCCCCCAGTGGAAATCATACATAACTCTAATTTCTATTTTGAAATCAGTCTCCCACAAAGCCCCACCAATCCTTCACAGAGTTGCTGCAGAACAGTTATTGTGGTATAATTAAGATCAATTTAGAGTCAAAACAAGTTTGACTTCTCAGTGTGGATAAAAGGCAGATCACTTCTGATTATGCAAGAAAATACCTAAACTGAGTACTCAAACAACAGCTCCTGTGTTTATAGTACAATTCAATAAAACCTTGCAATCCTTCCTGCCTTCAACTGTGCAACAGGGATTTTGGAATTGAGTGTTACCACAGATACCCATCAGTTAAGCCAATGAAAGCCTGGAACTCTTCTACAGAGTCAACCTTGGTGAACTACCACTCCAAAGGACTTGGGAGCATCAATGCAACACCCACCAGAGACAGGAAGAAAGTCCAAGATGACACACTGAGTTTTCCAAGACACTGCATGCACTAAACACTTCTTATTCCAGAGGCACAATTCCAGAACTTCAGTCCTGCTTAAATGAAGTAATAGTATCTGGTAAACGCTTTACAAACATAAAATGCAGCTTTGTGTCTTCTCTGTATCTAATATTTAAACAACTGTTAGTATGCTCACTGGTAATGAGACCCACATCAATTCCGGGGGGGGGG
>JAWWES010000115.1:4472770-4485733 GCA_035583135.1 Lophotriccus pileatus
ATAAATTCCCCCCCCCCCCCCCCCCCATTTAATAGGCCTACAAACATGCAAAGAGTGGAACATCTTCAAATTGTCATGAAGAAAAGGAGTCCTGCAATTCAAGCATCAAACACCATAAGCTGCTGTGGGTGCCCCCTCGCTCCAGTACCTCACCAGCTTGTGTTTATGGTATGAGATGAAACTAAAACACGTATTTTAGGGTGACGGCTGGGAGAATTAAACCCTGCCCAAACTCAGTAACCTTACATGTCAATAAAGGACATGTGCTCTTCAACAGCAGCTTTTGTTTTAGTCTCAAATCAGACTAAACTGCTCAGCCTGCACTCCTTGAAAGAATCCAGTACCCAAAAAGTGACAAACGGATGAGGATTAAGCTCTCATAAACAGTATCAGGTAAATCCTAAATAGTCGTTTCCACTACAAGCCTATGTTTAGCATAGAACAAATTATTTCTTTATAAAAATATATAACTACAAGCACTTCAGTGATCAGAAATGGAAGCAGATACTTGATAAAGAATTCCAATTCCACTGAGTTACTGCAAATTCACAGCGACTGTAAAAACTACTAGATCAAAAAAAGTCTACAAGGTGACCCTCTGTCTTTTATAGCCCAGCAGAAGAAACAGGAGTGTGGGGACCACTAATCCATATCCAGAGAGACCTGACCACAGTTAAAAGCTTCCGTGGTTTGTGGCAGTTGTGAGCACAGGGATGACCCAGCACAGTGCAAAGGAGAGGGGCTGTGCCAGGAGGGTAACTCTATTTGTGGCTGTCCCTGGTGGGCTGGGTGACCTCCAGTGCAGTGACACCTCTGCCTTCAGCCCCTCCAGCCCACAGAAAAAGGGCCTTTTCCTGGGCCCCAGTGGGACCAAGAAGACAGGAATTCCCTTCGGACACTGCTGGACAACACCCCATGGCAAGGGCAGAACAACAATGAGCCACTGGGTTCCATCCCAAGCTGCAAGCAGGTACAGCTCCCTCCTGCCACTGAGGAACAGCCTCCTGGGTTTATTCCCAGAGGCCAGCAACAAAAAACTAGCTTCTGACTTACCTGGCCCATTCCTTGGCTTTTAGTCAGAGTTGTTACAACAAACTAATTAGTTCATCTATCCAATTTCAACTGCTCAAAACCCCAGAGAACAAGGTTTAATCCCTTTCTTTCCCAGGTCATCATCAACAGTTGAGTAAATTTAATTTACAGGTCAATAACTAGCACAGTTCACAATTTATATTGTCAGTTTTAAGCAATAAACAATCATAGATAAGAAATTATTACCTCAAGCATTCACTGTGAAGAGATGGTCACATTTACCATTTCATTATCCGCATAAGTTATACCTTAACAATTTTCTTTTCCAGCATACATTACTTTTACCTTTAAACAAAAAAAGTATAACCAAACCCAAGAAACCTGTGCTTGTTACAGTTGGACCCACACTAAATTATGGAAATCCCATTTCTTGTTATCTACTGATTTCCACTGTAAATTACCTTCAGCAGTGATTAATGTAAAAAAAAGGAGGAAAACATTTTAAATTATAATTAACTTAATATTTTAATATTTAAAATCAACCCTAAAATGGACAAAATCTCAAAACACAGACTAAAGTATATCCATTTTATATGTAAACACCAATTGGGTATTAAGACCTAGAAATCTGCTCAAGGAACCCAGTTATAGTCTAAATAAGGAGGGTAATTTTTACTGGCATTTAGTTCAATTTCATGCCATCAGGGCTGTTCTCTGCGAACAATTACCAATTATATTGAGGAAAAAAATATTCAGTGTCAGTTGGCACAGAGAGAAACCTTGCATACATTTGACTAATGAAAAACAATGACAGGTGTGATATTAATAAAAAGAGCATTTTTCTCCCCTTTCACATGACAAAAATGTTTTTCTATGCAAATACACAATGAAGTAATTTAAGTCTTGTGCCAGTTAAACCTTAATGAATATTAATTCTTCTTAACTGACATTGATATTAAAAATTACCCCATTCAAATGAAATTAGCATTAATTTCCTAATTAGAGCCGACTTCCAAGACAAGCCATCTATATTTAGAATCCTGCCTTTCCTCAGACACAGGAAGAACACTTGCAGTCCTGTCAAAAATGTCCTAAGATTCCACATTTTAAGGTGTCAGCTTGACTTGAAATCTTGGATTTTGGGCATAAATTCTGAATCTGGCAATCCACAAAGACTCTTATCTTCCTCTTTTAATGGATAACTGAGGGATATGTCAAAGTTCAAAAAATTCCCCATGGAAAGTGAGTCGCAGGTTGTCAGTGCAGGTTGCCATGGCAACAGCCACCATGACTACACAGGCTCTAACCTTATCTAATGAATAAAGTGGAAAAAATAGCACAGATACTATAATGAAAATCCCTGTACTGTAAGTATTTATAAAAAAAAAACAAACAAAACCAAAAAACAAACAGAACTAAAGACTACCTTCCTCTACCTAATTTTTTTATTATCAGCCCATACCTGGAAAAACGCCTTCAGTTTACCATAAAATCTTATTATGTTTTAGGAATGGTGCAACTTTGCTTGTGCCTTGAGCGTTCTATGGCTTACACACAGGTAAAACACTGAAAATGAGGGGTTTCTATCAAAGGACAATGGATGGGATCTATGTGGAACAGTAGCATCAAACAGAACAGGACACGAAATACAGCAAAGGAAAAGGTAGTGCGGAGAAAGATGGATTCTACCGTGACAGTCTAAAAATAGAACCCCTTCAAACACAGCGTGGGTGGGTGAAGGGATTTTCAGAACCAACAGCTCCATCTAGAGTTAAACAGCAAGGGATATTAAAAGCAACCTGACAGGTAAAGAAGGTTCTTGAGACTTCTTAAAAACACCGTCAAAGACATTCTGCAACCTCCCAATTAAAACTAAAAGTTGACTCTAACATACATTATCTAAAACTCACCTGATCTGAGAAAATAAAAGTTTTCTTAAAAAACAAACTGAAGACAAAATGAAAATATTCAAAATATGTTCATCCATTCCATGGATTTCCTGCAGCTCAGTGACATCCCCACGGCAATCCCAGCTTTGAGGAGGTCAGGACATTTTTTCAGCTTTCAGTGTGACTTTACCACCACAGAAGGGACCAGCCTCCCAGCACCACTCCCCAAAAATTCATACCCACATTCAACACTAATGGGATTGTCCATCAGCAATACAACTTCTTGCACACGCAACACCCTCCAGGCTCCAAAAGTTCATACTTAAAGTTTCCAACTGCTTTTTGCAGAGCCAGGATGCCCCTGCCAAGCTGTTTGCTCCAGAACAAGCTATTTTGCATTGTATCTTTCAAAATAATTATAACCATATTTTAAGTCTGTTTGTCTTCCAGTTCCTCCCAAGTTGCATCTTACCTTGCAGCCTTTATTTCCAGCATGAAACAAAGCAGCAGCAACTGAAAGCAACTTTATTTGCTCTGAATGCGTTTTTCAATGAAAAAGTACCCCAGCAAGTAGAAACCAAACTCTGATTTCCCACACTGTCAATTTCAGGCACTAAATTAACCTGAGGAGTGGCACCAACACACAGAGTTTACTAAGTATTCAGAGGTTATTGACAAAGTCCTTTCAGAAAACAAATAGAAACTTCCTCTAGGGAAACATTTCTCAGTGTTTGTAAATATCTCACAGCCCAAGATAGACAACCTCATGTTAATAAACAAAACAGAAGAATCTGACTACACATCATATATAAACCCCTTTGCTGGAAAACATAACATCACTTTCTGTGCAAAGCCGACTTCTCTTCATCCAAGTCCAGTTGTGAAGCAATTCCTGGATGGGAAGGAGTTGGCAGAACATGCACTAATAGTTGCCCATCCACAAAAGGAAAGCTTTACCCTCACTTTTTCTTTGTTGAGAGAACAAAGCCCTGAAGGTTTTTTAAATCTCCCAACAATCTCCCTACATACCTTTGCAAAAAGTGATAGTTGGAAGCAACTGAATTGGACTTAGTTTTTCCAGGCATCATTCTCTCAGAGTGATTGCTTTAAGCTTCTAGAAATCAGCAATTTAATAAAGAAAATTACCCATTCTTTTAAAGACAACAAAATACTCCAGAAATTATTTCCAGATGGTAGAGACTACAGGCTTTGGCTGAAGTGACATTTATATATTAGGTTTTTTAAAATCAGCAAAAATATTTAAACACAGTTTCCATAAAATTGATTCAAGTACAGGCTGAACAAGCATCTCAAGAAGTTCTTCAGTATGTTTCTTAACAGAGAAGTTTTGATGAATTAAAACCCCAAATAACAGCTTTTTCTTCATTTCCCAATAAATGAGGATGTTTAGAACATACACTGATGAACTGTGTGACACCAGAAATCAAAACTGGTTGATGTTACACACTGTTTTTCAAATTTAAAGAATGTATCTCCTTACCTCCAAATCTGGCTGAAAGCACTTGTTACGTTGCTGACACATGAATCCACTTGTCACTTTTTATTAAAAACACTGTTGTAAATGACTTTAGTAAGACTAAGGAAGAGACAAAAATACTTACATTGCATTGACTTTATCTTCTGGGCCCTGAACTTGGCCTGTCACGGTTCCTTGGCTGGTATTTTTAACCCAGCCAACCACTCCTAATTTCCTGGCTTCTTCTTCTGTGTACTGGTTTGAGAAACAATGAGGTGACAATCAGTGCCAGCACAACACTTACACCCCCACTTTTACTTTTCACAGCTGTTACTGTGAAAAAAAGTACTACACTTAATAAAAATCCATGGGCGATGCTCACGCTTAGGCATTCAGATATTCCCGTCAGCTCTGGTGCTGCAGCAGGAGCAGCCAATTCTCAAAGAATGAGGTTTTGAGCACAAAGAACTCTGCTAATCCCACACCATTCCCTTGTACTTACTTCATTCCCTTCTATAGCTCCTATCACTGCTCATTTGCCTGTTCAACCACCCCAGTGTTTAAACTCATTGAATTTGCTACATTTACAAATCTCAGTCTTTTTCCTCCAGTTTCCTTTTAAATCCTTTCCACCTGACTTTCAACCTTTAAATCCTACCCACAACTACAAAATTCTAAATAGCAGCAAAGGAAATCCAATTACATTGGTTTTCTAGTATTTTTGCAATACCACAACAAATTCTGGTTTCCCAGCCACTCACTCCTTGTGATTAAATCCACAATTTCCAAGTACCCTATTTCTTGTGGGTTTTTCTTCTTTTCCATTTTTTTCTTTTTTTCAAATTCAACATAATTTGTCTCTGAACACTGAAATGGTAGGGAACAGAAAGCCTGTTTTGCAGAGATCCATTACATTTTTCATTCTATGTAGGACATTAGAAATATTTTAGCCATAACTTCATTAATAAATTCATTTGCTTTTCAATACATTTGGGTGGAAATACCCACCAGACATTTTAGAATATGTGTCTGCAATGCACACTGCATTGTCAGCCTCTTGAGACACTTATTCTGGTGTTAAAAGCCAAACTTCACATTAATATCACTCCATTTCAGAAGAGAAAATATGTTTTGGGGAGATTTAGCCAAGGAAAAAAAAGTGTTGCTAACTGTAAAGAGTGTTTTTCAAGAGGACTATGAGGCAAAACAAGCTCGGACTTAGTTTCCCACTTGATAGAATAATTAAATTCCAGACATATTCTACTGTAATCCTCTATTCATTTCCATTTGGCACTATTTCACAATACTTAGAATCCATAAATAAAAATTTTTATGTTTAATATTAAACATTGTCCAGTATTTTCAGACCAAAAACTGCTTATTTGAAAAGTGTCCTATTGTTTCCATGGTTTCTGTGAAATGTAAAAACACCTGCTGCATGTTCAGAGCTGGTGGAGACACTGACGTGGGGTGTGAGCCACAGAGTGTTTAATTGTAGTACATTTTTCCAAGGACACACACTAAGCCTCCTTAAATACAGGTACTAAATAGTCATTTTAAAAAAATTAAACTTGTTTCAGGAGCCAATATCAAAAGCTTCAGATTTAACCTCTCTAAAGATCAATGTGTTGCAACCTTTTCTTTTTGCTGTTACAAGTAATCCCAGCACAATCTTTAGATACTACACAGACAATACATTAATAAGCTTTTAAGAAGCCATTTTAACATAAAACCATTTTCCTCCTTTTAAATCGACTCGCAGTACTTAACCACCTAACTTAGAACTCAAAGTTCAAGTTGGATATATTTACACTGTACAGACCTGCTGCCGTATTTTTAGCACTGGAAATATTATACTATAAAGTACAGCTGGTAAACGCAGCATTGCCTTACCATCCTGAAACAGACACCTAGAAGAGAAAGAAAATAAATATTAAGATTATAAAAGTATTTAAATAATTCAGAAGCATGGCACTTGCAGGCATTTCACTTGATACAGAAGGGCAGTAAGCTGCATACAAGTCATTTGTGCTGTTTCATCACACTATCCTAGTTACTCGTGGTGTTTTATCAATTTCAGAACAGTTGCGAAATTAACGTTACACAAACTGTACAGAATTTACGCTTTCGACAAACGACTGACCCCATTGGTACATTTAGTGTCAATGAAGACGCTGCAGTGCGTGAATGGAGGGAGGGGCTTTCCCACACAACCGCGCCGACAGAAGCCACGAGCGCGAACGTGGTTAATGGGAACTGCTCTGGATAGAACGGCCTGTGCTTTCGAGGCAGCCGAGCTTCAGAGCTGGGGAACACTGACAACTTTTCTTTTTCTTTTTTTTAAATCTTTCCCATCCCAGGGGGACGACTCGGGGCAGCCGCTCCCCCCGCTCCTCACGACGTTCCCGCCTCTCCCCTCAGGGCGCTCCCGCCTCGCGCGTGCGCGGTCCCGCCGCCACCGCCTCAGCGCGGAGCCCCTCAGCCCATCTCACCCCAGCCCGTCGTTACCTTGCACTCGCCCGAACACTTCGTAATCCACCGACTTGAGCGCGCCGGAGGCTTTGGTCAGGGCGGACATGGCAGCGCCGTAGGAAGAGCCGCTGCGGCGGTGCCCGGTGCTCCGCGGGCCGGCAGCGCCCGGACGGCAGCGCGCGAGGCTCAACCTTCCCGCGTCAGCGGCCGCCTCACGGGAATGGGAGGGCGGGAGTCAGGACACCCCCGAAACGAGCCCTGACAGGGAGGGAAACACCGGTCCCTCCGTGAGGGAGGGACACCCACGAGAGCGAGGAGTGACAGTGCTCGTCCTGTGAAGGGCGGGAAACCCACCTCAGGGGTGAGACCGCACCTCCCGTGAAGGGAGAGCACATCACGGACCGAGGGCGGGAAACCGCTCCCGCCGTGAGGCTCCCGGCGCCGCAGCCCTGAGGGGCAGCCACAGCCCCTGACCGCCCCGCCGGCAGCACAAGCGGCCACAGCGTGCGCTGCGGTCCTTCAGAGCCCTCACACGTTATTCTTGCTTCTATTTCAGAGTGGAAACACCTTGAGAGAACAGTCTTAGGCATCACCGTCTCCAGTTCCAGGGCTGACGCTGCCGCCTATTCACACACCTGAGGTCCCCGCCTCAAGCATCCAGCGCACAGGTAACCAGTATTAAGCTTTTTCAGAGATTTACAGGAATCATCCAGATTAAGCAGTCCCCACACATAGGTGAACTGAGGTGATTTCGCCTGATAATGTGGAAAGTTACCTAGTTGAAAACTGAAACACAGCAAAAAAACCCTGAGCATCCATCCTCAAAGCAGCGTGACAGACTTACCTCACGTCTCCACATGCCTTAAGCCTTCACACAGAGATTTATCAGCCCATTTCTATTGCCTGATCAGTCCTTGTGCTGGAGCAAATCCCAGACTCAGCTAGAGCAGCAGACCTTGGAGATAGAAAACTCATCTCATGTAGGCCATTTAACCAAACAGTTTTCATTAGCAAACCTTTCCAGAAGTGTCACTAGTTTCTTTTATCTATATGCCACATGTGCAAAAACAAGTCAAAAATTGGTTATTTAGCAGGCTGAGTCTGCAACCAAACACCACAAAGGTTGTTCTCCAGAGTGTTCTGTGTCTGCTTGCAGTTTAACTCTTCCCCCCACTACCACCACATTTGCTTTAAAAGAGTGTTTTCGGGCAGAATTTAACCAATCTAAGATAAACTCAACTGCCCTCTTACTCAACAGGTGAAGGCAAGTTAACAGCAACTTCACAATACAAATCAAAATAATTTTATTGGCCTTCCCCATTAAGCAATTCCCTTCTACATACAACTTTGCATCCTACAGCAATGCAGCAGAAACCCAAACTGCTCACAGGTTTGGATCTCAAGACTAGAGGGAGGTTCTAGGATCTCAAATTTAATAACCCATACTTCAACTTCAGCATTGCCACGTTATTCCCATGTCAGAGGAAAACATTGATTTCCAACATGAAACAAAGCAGCAGCAATTGAAAACAACTTTATTTGCTATGAATGTGTTTTTCAATGAAAAAGTACCCCAGCAAATAGAAACCAAACTCTGATTTCCCACACTGTCAATTTCAGGCACTAAATTAACCTGAGGAGTGGCACCAACACACGGAGTTTACTAAGTATTCAGAGGTTATTGACAAAGTCCTTTCAGAAAATAAATAGAAGCTTCCTCTAGGAAAACACATTTCTCAGTGTTTGTAAATATCTCACAGCCCAAGATAGACAACCTCATGTTAATAAACAAAACAGAAGAATCTGACTACACATCATATATAAACCCCTTTGCTGGAAAACATAACATCACTTTCTGTGCAAAGCCGACTTCTCTTCATCCAAGTCCAGTTGTGAAGCAATTCCTGGATGGGAAGGAGTTGGCAGAACATGCACTAATAGTTGCCCATCCACAAAAGGAAAGCTTTACCCTCACTTTTTCTTTGTTGAGAGAACAAAGCCCTGAAGGTTTTTTAAATCTCCCAACAATCTCCCTACATACTCTTGCAAAAAGTGATAGTTGGAAGCAACTGAATTGAGGTTTGTATTTTTTTTCAGGCATCATTTCCTCAGAGAAACAACATTTAACCAGCCCAAGTAGATAAACTCAACCTTCTCTTACTCAGCAGGTAAAGGCAAGTTAACTGCAACTTCACAATAAAACCAAAATAATAATTTTATTACTTTTCCCAATTAAGCAATTCCCTTCCATGTACAAATTTCTGTCCTACAGCAATGCAGCAGAACCTGAGTAGTTCACAGGTTTGGATCTCAAGAGTAAAAGGAGATTAAATATATATAAAGCCCTAGAGAAATAATGCAATTACTTTTTCAAGACACACCAGTTAACTAGATAAAAAAACTCTCAATTCAGCACAGAATACAAATATTCACATAAATCAGAACACTTCCAGTATCACAGCAAATAGGAACACAATGGACAAAGTTTTATCATTAACTATATGACATATTAAACCCTTGCCTTTTACAGGGGCCATACACCTCACTAGTGTGGAATCAGCACCGTTTTGTTTAGAAAGAAGAGGATTTCACAGAAAGAAGAACAGAACACAGGACAAACAAAGTCCTTTGTAATTTACTGCCATCTGGCAGCAGTGAAGAGCGAGACAGGTAAAAAATAGATTTTCAATAGCAGCCTAATTACACCACAAAGCCACACTCCAGTCCACCTACTGCCATTGTCTTGTTTCAGAAGAGTCAGTTTGAGTTCTTTATTTGTCATAAGAACATCTCACCACCCTTCCCCCAGAGAAGCATAAGTTTCTCATTATTTCTTGCCAAATAGCAGAGCCTAAAGAGTTCCAGAAGCTGAGACTTCGGAACATTCCATATTTTACAGCTAAAGTAATCAATATTAGAAATCAAACACTATTCAAACGCCTTAATTAACAGAAAAGCTTTAACACACACTACTAAGAAACACAGACAGTCTGCATGAAGTTTGAATTCCCTTCCCACTTCCAGGTGTTTACTCTAAAGTGGCAACATTGGCCTAATAAGATTCAGTTGGTTGCAATTCCTAAAGATACTGCCAATTCTAAGAGAATCCTAAACAGCTCCAGCTGCTGAGGCACAAGACACACTCCTTAATTATACTGCAGGGGAATACAAATGATTATGAACCTGCAACAACCAGATTGTATTTTGGGATGGACAGAATTAGAGCTGCAATAACACATTATTACAGTTATATACAATTAGAATGCTATGTACACAGTGAAGGGAATCCAAACACCCCCGAAAGGGAAAGGGGAAAAAGGGACAAAACGGGACATGGAACAAATATACACTATTAAACCCGAGAACTAGCAAAATAACTGGTAAAACAATTCTCACCACGTCCCTTAGGGAAGCAAGATCACAACCCTCTCCAACCTCCCACGTGGCAGGACCAGCAGCCGCTGCAGGCCTCAGCTCCCAGATAAGCGAGACTAACACAGGGACCCACTGCTCCCAAACCTCACCGGAACAGAAGAGAGGTCTCTAATCTCTCTTATTTATACCCCAGTTTACATAAAAATCGTATGCAATACTGGGATACATGGTCACTTCCCTGGTTACCAGGAAGGCCTGGACCAAAACCATCACATTCTCCACGCCTTATTCCATACTATTTTTACGTAAACTTACATTTCGCATTTGCCTACATCCTGAGCTTGTATCCCGTAATAGCTTATATCCCACACGTATATACACATTATATAATATATATAGTCCTTGGTTTTCTTTTGGGGCTGTTGTCTTGTTGTTGAAGAATCTGCCCCAGCATCAGCTCCATTTGGATTGGTGGTCTCCTTGGCTACAATCACAGTTCTGGCTTAGGGCTGGTTCACCGGTCTGGGCTGTCTCATCACTGGACACTGGCATCAGCTTAGTTCAGATCTTTGCTTATCTGGTGACTACTTCCCTGCAAAACACAACTCAAGGCACAGAATTAGTTTTACCCCAAGGCTAAATTTCCTTGAGGCACACATTGGATCTCTCCATCCTTCCTCATTACCCACCAGGTATTTCTGGGTCCTTGAGCGAAGACAATCCCACGAATGGGTTTGTCTTGGCCTAAGGGAAGAGTAACCCAAACAGCCTTTCCTAGCATATCTCTCAGGTGGACCACTGGAACTTTGTCTCCATCTACAGTGTGGAGGGATTCTGCTTGGGCAGGACCAGCTTGGTTGACAGAGCCTCTCGTGTTAACTAGCCAGGTGGCCTTGGCTAAGTTCTTATCCCAGTTCTTGTAAGTTCCCCCACCTAGCGCCTTTAAAGTTGTTTTTAGCGGTCCATTACACCTTTGACTTTTCCAGCAGCAGGTGCATGGTATGGAATGTGATATACCCATTCAATACCATGGTCCCGTGCCCAAGTGGCCACTAGACTGTTCTTGAAATGTGTCCCACTGTGTGACTCGACGCGTTCTGGAGTTCCATGTCTCCATGGGACCTGCTTCTCAAGACCCAGGATGGTATTTCGGGCCGTTGCATGTGGCACCGAATATGTCTCTAACCATCCAGTGGTCGCTTCCACCATGGTAATCACATAGCGCTTACCTTGGCGGGTCCCTCCAGGTGAAAGCAAACTGTGACCTGCACTCTGCTGCTAAAGGAGTGGAGAAAAATACATTTGCAGTGTCAATAGTGGCATACCACTTCGCTGCTTTGGACTCCAGCTCGTACTGGAGCTCCCACATGTCTGACACAGCAGCACTCAGCAGTGGCGTGACTTCGTTCAAGCCACGATAGTCCACAGTTAGTCTCCATTCGCCATCAGATTTGCATACATGCCAAATGGGGCTTTTGAAGGGTGAGTGTGTTTTACTGACCACACATTGACTCTCTAGCTTCCAGATCATCTTATGGATGGGGATCACAGCATTTGTCCGATACTGTCGCCTGTGTACAGTTGCAGTGGCTATTGCCACTTCTTGATCTTTGACTCGGAGTAGTCCCACAATGGAACGGTCTTCTGAGAGGCCAGAAAGGGAAGAGAATTGCTTGGACTTCTCTTCAATCACCATGGTTACACCAAAAGCCCACTGGTACCCTTTTGGGTCCTTGAAGTATCCTCTTTTTAGGTAGTCCATACCAAGAATGCCAGGGGCTTCTGGCCCCGTCACAATAGAATGCTTTGCCCATTGGTCTCCCATCAAGCTTATGTCGGCCTCTACCACTGACATCTCTTGAAACCCTCCGGTCACTCCAGAAATAGAAACAGCCTCCATACTCTTATGGTCTGATGGCATTAAAGTACACTGGGCACCAGTATCCACTAAAGCTTGGTATCTCTGAGGATCCGATGTGCCAGGCCATTGAACCCACACAGCCCAGCAAACCCGATTATCTTCTGGGTCCCTTTCCTTCACCTGGCAGAAAGCAGGGCCCCTCTATTGGTCCTGGTTAGAGCATTCGTCGTCCGACTTTGACTTTGTCTTCTTAGAGGCCTTCTTGTCATTGTCGAAGCGGACTTCCATCTTTTTCCATTTCGGAGATTACAGTTCTTTCCTCAGGACATCTGCATCAACCACGCGGACAACTTCCTTCTTGGCTTCCTTTCGTTTTAACTCTCTTACTCTGGCCTCAAGCTTGGAAGTGGGTTCACCACCCCACTTTTTCATGTTTTGTCCCTTGCTGCGTAGGTAAGACCACAGATGATTACGTAATCTACGTCTGGGTTTTCTTTCCTTCAGCGTGTGAATGACGGAGATCGTGCATGAGACCGAGACCAAGATTGAAACTGAGGTCGAAATTGTGGTCGAGACCGTCTCATTGGTCTGTCTCTGTAGTCTCTGTAGTCTCTGTAGTCTCTATCATCTCTGTCTCTATAATCGTCTCTGTATCTGTAGTAGTCTCTGTCTCTGTAGTCGTCTTCGTATCTAGAATATTCATAAGGCCTCTCCCCATTGCCTCCCTAGGATGGGTGGATCGGTGTCAGGCATTGGAGGAGTCCTCCAAATTTTCTGCTGTGGTCCTTATCCATGAACACATGGTGTCCACGTTTGGTTCATCCATCTTTGGGTTGTACACTGCTATTAAGCAGTTG
>JAWWES010000115.1:4485833-4516319 GCA_035583135.1 Lophotriccus pileatus
ACCTAAAAAATCCACTGC
The DNA here is from genome assembly GCA_035583135.1 of Lophotriccus pileatus. Lineage (NCBI taxonomy): Eukaryota > Metazoa > Chordata > Aves > Passeriformes > Tyrannidae > Lophotriccus > Lophotriccus pileatus. The sequence goes on from JAWWES010000115.1 coordinate 4,485,852, forward strand.
GCAGGCTCGAAGGCCTTATCTGCATATGCGGGTAAGGACCTTCCCTGGCTCTTCGTTCGTGAAGATGGGCCATTATTTACATCCCGTCTAAATATACAGAAAACCTTTTGAAGGTTAACTCCCAGTTTTTCTTTCTGCAGCTCACTGGTTATCAGTAACTTTCTTCTTTCCAGCACTAGAGATAAGATTTGGAAGCCTGAAGTGAAAATGAAGTCTTCTGTTAAAGCAGGACAACACAGGAAGGAATTGTGTTCTTTAACTGCAGGATAAATGAAAACTTACTCTGTGCTGTAGAATTGCGAAAACTTAAACTCAAGCACATAAATTTCATAAAACTTTTGAGGAGGATCTACCTGGTTACTTATGTTTCAATTATTGCTGCGTGGCCTAAAGAAAAATGTCAAAGGAAAGGTTGAAAGAAATACTGTGTTTGGTTGTGAAAGAGGATTTGATTACCTTCTGGATAAACCAAAAATAAAAATGGGGCGGTAACAATGGGCAGACAACAAATAACAATTGCTGCAATGCTGGCTTGGTGGTTGAGTGATTAATGACTTCACAGGTGAATCTACAGCATGCCCACAGCACAGGCAGGTGACCTGCTTACCACACTTGTCTCGTGATTCATTTATGAGTCAGGAACTTGATCTGTGTGGGAGGACCCCCCCCAGCTGTGCAGCCCACTTAGGCAAGTGCAGCGTGTGTGGGGTGAGAGTCCTGCCCACATAGATCCGATGTCAGGGCTGCAGCCAAACCTTGTATGCAGGGACCTAAATCTGTCCCTCCTGTGCTCCAAAATCCTAGACCGCTTACATAAAATAACCCAAGTTCTCTGGTGGCAGTTATGAAATTGTGAGCCTCTTGTTTTCCTGCGGCCAGACTACGAACTGTAGATTTTGTGTTAGTGGAGGTTTATTTTTGTGTTATATCCTGATTCTGTCTAGGGCATGAAGTCCTGTCAACTATCTGTTTCTCTGGAAGGAGCTTTTATTTTTTTAAGTTAGAGTAGCAATGCCCAAAGTTCTTTTTCTTGTGGCCCTATTCACAGCTCAATAACTTTGTTTGTCATCTTCTAAATATATGGATATTTGATGAAATTAAACTTCTGTCCCCTTTGCAACATGTTTTTACCATTGCTTTATGAAGTCCTTGATTTGCTTAACACTTTTCCACACTCCTCTAAGGCAACAAACCCTAAGCCTCCACAAACAATGTGAAAACAAAATACAGAATTTTTCAGTCTAAATTAAGCTTTTGAAAGTGTTTTCACTGATGTATAAAAAGAAAGATTCTTCAGGTAAGTAGCAACATTTTAATCTGAAATCATAATAAGGAACTAAACCACTAGGTGAAAAGAAATACTAAGAGGAAATCAACCCTGGAAAGTTGCATCATCACTTGTAAGTTCTCTTAAACCATAAAGTGTTGGTAATTAAAACACAAGCACACGAACTGATGTGTCCTATGGCAAAAAGAATTCATATCAAACAAAAATGTGACTGATAAATTATTGAGTCCTAAAGCATGAGAAGCAGGTGTAACTTGGGGGTAGATCTGTCAGTCCTCTGCTGGCATAAAGGGTCAAGTCAGTCTTGGTTTGATGATTAGATCTAAACACAGATCTACCTAATATAATGCCTACATTTAAATTATTTCAGCTTAAAGGATTTAAATTTAGCGGGGATAATGGCATTACAGAGGGTAAGTATAACTTATTGTTATTTTATGTAAAGTCAACTTTATAAGCAGTTTGTGAACAAAGGGACAATTAAACCCTAATAATACTTTAATTTTGTGAATCCAAGACCTGGGTCTTTTATATAAATCAAATTCTGAACTAACAAACGGGTAGAAGTAATGTTATTCAAGGAAAGTTTATTCTGCATGGAAACAATGTTAAAATTCCCTCTTACATTTAGAAGGAGCACATTCAAAGCCTTAATCACCTGGTTTGATAGGAAAGCAGGAGATTCATCTGACATTTGATTTATGCAAATCCATTCACAGGAAACTCATTAAATTTTGAGGAGCACACTGAGGTGCTGCTGACACTTATATTTTCCCTCCTTGCACAACATGCTGAGGACAAGTTGTGGTCATTTAAGGCAGTGAGTTCTTTATTCCCCTTGAAATGCAGGAAATTTAAGCATCACCCTTCCCACAGCTGCCAGAACAATACTGTCAGATCTGGGGAGGATTTGGGGCTCTACAAAAGATCTAAGAATGCACAAAAGAGCGTGGGCTGGTAAAGGAATGGTTTCTCAGGGAGGTGGGTTGACAGCTATTACATTCTGCTGCTCTGTGAAACCATTTGATTCATTTGCCTTAACTGCATCAGACCTTTATTTCTTCTCAAAAGCAACAAAGAGAAACCTTAGTAAGTATTTTAGGATCTTGAACTGTATCAGTGCAGCCTGGGCCATCAGGGAAAGTCTCACTGAACTGATTACTACCTCAATACTTGGAACTGGATAAGTTCAAAGGCTCAAGCGATAATTTGTGCTGAAGTGGATGAAGTGAGCTCTCTGTTCTTATTACAGGGTTATTATTACATTATATTATATCTTATTACAGGTGGTCCTTCTGTTCCCCATCCATATGCCCTGGTGCGGGACCTGGCACAGGAAGAGGAAACTGGGAAGAATCACAGTTCTTTGAAGAAGCGTTGTTTGCACACTCATTGTGTTCACCTCCCATATCATTCTCCAAGTTTGAATCTGCTAATGAACTCCAGCCAAAAGTATGTTTTAAAGACATTAACTTGTGATAAATTTAGTGAAAATCAGCATCTGGACAAAGGAAGATTTTTGTGGACAACACAGGGCTGTGTAACCATGGATGGTGAGGAGGCCTCGTTATTTCTCCCATAGGAAAACTCATGGCATCAAAAAAAAATAAATTACCAGATAAAAATTTTATGAAAAGCAAAAGGGAACAACTTTTCCCACTGTGCATGAATCAGAAATTGTGGCTGCAGAACACGATGCCAGAACATAATGAGCTTAAAAAGCAGATGAATGAGGGGCTGGGAAAACCAATTTAGCACTATTAAGCACAACGAAATAGCCCATGACTCAGGATGTCTGCCTGTGAACAGAAGCAAAGGGAGAATATGCAGGGGGGAAGTAAGATTGTGTGCACAGCCAGTTCTTAATCTTTAGTTCTCAGTTTTAGTCTTGTCACAGGAAAATGTTCTTGTACATTTCCGCAGCAAGGGCCGAGGTCAGTCTGAAAGAAACTGAAAGCTGTCCTGGAGAAAATAAACGTTTGCAGGGGCTGGAGAGAGAAAAAGGCACAGAGCCCAGGACTCGAGTGAGAAAATAGAATATCTAAGTGAATATTCAAGTTTTAAAAAACCCCAATGAGGCAGCCAGGAGGAAGTACTAAACAAACCCTGAGAAGCCCCTGGAGAGCTGGTGGATGCCACCATACCTTCTGTGCAGAAGTGTGATGCCATTAGGTTGTTTCCTGGGGATATATGGAGATAACCAGAGCAACTCTGACCCAGTTTCTTCTAATTTCAGAGCCTGTCAAGCCTCCTGCTAATGCCATTCCAGAAATGCTGATGACTCCATCTTTCCCAGGCGAAGGGGGCTGGAATCTCCAAGGACAACCATTTCCCCAGCTATGTCTTTGGGTAAGCAGATTAATTCAGAGCATGGTTACAGGATTTGAGCATGCATTTGGCAAAGCCAAGCAGGCATGAATCAGGTTCTGCATCCACCCCTTGCAATGCTACTGAGCAAGAAAACACGTGGGGGTTGTAGATAGTGGTATCACATCAACAGTCGACGCCCACCGGATTGTCCTGCAGAGCCCTCTCTGCAGATTACAAGCTGTTTTTTCTGCTCTTTTTGTTCCAGACAGATTGTCTTTCTCATTTGAATTTTTAAACCCCCTTAGTTCTTTCCCCCGGTTCTTGGTGCTTTGCCCAGCAGAAGGGCAGCTGATGGCTTTGGACGAAACCCGGCTCAGTTTTCCACTGGGCTTGGCCTCGAAGTAACAACATACAAACATGGCAAAAGCAACATTTCCCTCTCCCTGGGTCTCTCTGAATTTACAGGCTTACTGTGTTATTTAATTGGAACATTCCTTCTACCCTAAACAGCCTTTCTGACAGTTATATTTCCAAGGCTGTTAATTTACAGTCATTGTTTCACCTTGAGCTCTTCTTAATGGGGCACCTGAGACAATAATAAACCAATTTAGAGTTCCTTGAACCTCAGTGTTAGTCAGCAGTACTGGCATTGCCATAATCACGCCCCTGACACAATTACAGTTATTATCCCCACGTTACCAGGACATGGGCATAAACAACACGCCACGTTAGCCCAAATGAATCCTGGATAGCTCTGAGTTTGCTCCATGCCATGCTCTCAAAGGGTTGTTCTGCTGGGTGTCTCCATAACATCCCATGAGAGAAGCTGCTGCTTTAGAAACGTGCCAGAAAGTCTCCCGTGCAGATTCCATGCACAAAACCCAGAGCTAAGGATAAGTAATTCTTTAGCAGGAGAGAAAAGATTGGTTGCTTAAGGGAATATTTAAGTGATCTTGCTTCTCCTCCAGAAATCATAAATATTTAAATACCTCTGATCCACATGTCCACATGGTGAACACTCAGACCACACCAAGAATCAAAGCCTGAACACCCACTGGAGCTAAGGCCATGATAAACACCACAGTTATTTGTGCTGAATGCTGCTTGAAACAAGGCTGGAAACCTGAGCAAAGGTTTTTGGCTGTCAATTATCCTGGCTTGGGAGAACAAATCTTACAAGTTTTTTTTTCTTTTAATAAACATTGTCAGTGTCTCCTCTTGATGATGAATAGACAAACCAGAGGATTGGCAACTGCAGATGAAGGTCCAACAGACACACACTGGCCACTGAAAACCCAATAAATATGATCAGCTACCCAAGCACTTGGTTAAAGTGTGTCACAGTCCTGCTCTGGCAAACACAGGCAGCTGTTTGGAACACCCCAGTCCATAATGAGCAGTTTCTGTGTGAGTGACTGGAGGCTGCCAAGGGACTGTGTTTCCTTGAGTTCCTAGAACAGCAGAATCCCTAGGATTGACCTTTGGGAGTTCACTGTCATCACATGCTCCTCTGCAGCTGGTTTCTGTTTGGCAAGACAGTCAGAGAAATCCATCCCAGTGGCTCAAAAGGAAAAGGGAAAAAAAAAAAAAGTAATGTCTCTTTCCCCAAAGTTGGCTGCATTTCTGCCATGTCCAGGGAATTATTATGTATTTCAAATGGCTGTGAGTAATTTGGAAGGAGCCTCTTATAATGAGGCTCAAGTCTGTTGCTTTTTTTCCCCTGCAGGCACAATAGTTTCCAGGGATATCTTTGGGAGTTTCAGACATGTAGAGGAAACAGACTGTCAAAAGCAGATTCTCTTGTGTGGATTTGAGACAATTTTGCTTTCCAAATCTTTGGCAATAAGGCACATAAAGGGAACAAATCCAGGAACTGGAGAAGGAAAGCAAGCTTTGCTGTAAATTAATTTATTTCACCAAGGAGGACTTAGGTCCTGTTTTTTTACAAGCAGTGACTGTCCACTGTAAGAACAGTAACCCACTAACTTCAGTTGGAAAGAGTGGAGGCCAAACAGTGTCTTGTGAATGGCTGTAACTGAGGATGAGTTTCAATCTCCTTGACAGAACCACTGAGAATGTGAAGTAGAGGATAACAATGTTGCACATATTTGGTCAGCCTTGTCTATGCAATAAAGTTTTACAGTTATACAGGTGCCCATAATAGCACTTTAACCCCTTCCCAAGTGCCTCTTATTTCAGCTCAGCAGAGGCTGAGCTGAGAAATGTTCCACTTACATTAGAACATATAGATTTAACCATGCATTGCAGAAACAGCACAAAGTTCAACCTATGTGCCGTAGGTGACACTGAACCCACCTCCCCATACAACTTGAAACATGTCATAGAGGATTTAGGCAGCCTTATTTTAGGGACCTAAAATTAGTTTCTCTGAATCACGCTTTAGGAGAACCTATTTCTGTCCCATACTACACAGGAAGCCCAAGTTCCTTGGCACCTCATTCAGATGCTGAAATCATTTTTGTCCTCATCCCCCAAATAGACAAAGTCTCTGTGAAATAGAACTTTATGCAATAGGCATGTTTCTAAGTTGTCCCTTTAGGTACCTGTCAGTGCCAGCTTTGGATGACTGACCAATTTAGAAACATTGGGATGAGGGAAAATCTGAGGAGCCTCATAAAAAAGCAAGTTATTCCTCTTTATTTCTATAATGGAGCTTTGTGAGATATGGGGGGGGGGGGTCACAGACCAGGGCAGGTAGGATACAGGTAATGGGAAGCTCCTGTTGGAGCTATTCTTTTCCAAACTGTAAAGTCACAGAACCACAGAATGGTTTGTGTCGGAAGGGACCTTAAAGATCCTCCAGTCCCACCCCCTGCTGTGGGCAGGGACACCTTCTGCTAGCCCAGGTTGCTCTAACCTGTCCTTGGACATTCCCAGGTATGGGGCATCCACAGCTTCTCTGGAAAACCTGTGCCAGGGTTCCTCTGTAAGAAAAGCAGTGGCTGGAGAGCTGAGATAGTAGAAAGCAGGGTTAAGGCTGAGTGACAAGTTCCCAAATCCGTGTGCCAGTGCTGGGGTTTGCCCCCCAGGCACCGTCCAAGGAAGGAACGTGTGAACAACCCCCGGCATGCCCTGAGCCACTGTCACCACTCACAACTGCTCATGAATGGAAAGGTTGTATTTTTTTCACAACTACAACATTCAGCTTCATCAATTCTCAGGATTTAGTGCCAAAACCAACAGGTGGCAACCATATTTGGGTTGCTGGCAACTCACATTCTTCCTCCTACTTAATAAGAGAGGAAAAAGCTGTTGATGCAAGAAGCACAGACGAGTCCTGTGTTATGAAAGGCCCGTCCTCCATCATGTGACTCGGGAACCGAATGTGCTCTAACGCACTGCTGCAGCCAAAACACATTGCAAACTCGAAGAACATGTTTATTTTTGACTCACTTGGAAAAATTTATCATTCTTGTTCCCATTTTATAAAGCAGAATGGCAGCATAACGGAGAGGGGGGGAAAGGATAAGTTTTTAAATAATTATTAAATGTAATTATTAAATTGATCAATATGCGGAAAATACATTCAAAATGCAAGTACTGTATGTCTGGTTACTATTGTAATTGTGAGTGGAGTAGGAACCTCCTTTTCCCTTGTTTCAGACTCTGAAAAGAGGAATCATATTCCTGAGAAGGAGGAGTTAGTAGGATGAGTATCTGAGGTGCACACCAGGCATGTTTTCCCCCAAAAGGTAAGTGCTTCATTCTGGTGGAAGGCACTGATGTGTCTGAGGTCCCAGATGAGGAGGTGGCTTGTTGGTGCAGACAAAATATGCTCCCTGAGGTCAGAAGTGCTCACTCACATTGCAAAATACTCCAAAATGTGTGAAAAATCAAGCTTCAGTTTCAACTTGAGTCAGAAAGGGGAGGAGTATTTTTTTATAACATGGCTATGAAGCAACAGAATACAGCTTTGAAGTTCCTTAGGTATCTGCCAACTTCAATTGCAGAAAATTGGAGTATAATTTGGATTTCATTTTCCTCCAAGTCCAAACAAACTCTGCCTGCTTCAAATTTAATAAACTGTCCCCCACTGGAAATGTCTGTTTGAACAAACCACCATTGTAATTACATATTAAGTATTAAGAATTGAGTGTGACACAAAATAAGTAATTTTAGACTTTTCAGTTTCAGTACACATATATTTTCACTCATCCACAGCTATTGGTTTTTTATTGCAGCTTCTGGACCAGTTATCCAATTTATCCTTGTGTGAATTGGTGATAAAACTATTCATTTCATATTCATTTTGCTTGTTATTTTCACCAGCAAAACACGAAATCAAGGTGTTCTTTATCCCCACAGAAATTTGAGCATGATCAAGTTTCATTTGGAGTTGAGGCCAGAAAAAGGCAGAGAACTGTTTTGCCTCATGTAGATATGAGGCAACAGAATCGTAAAGCCCATGTGAAAGATGGCAGCAAACACCTTCCAAATCACACCAAAAATGATAACAAAGTCCAGCTATTTTGTAATCATGTAAAAGTTGATATGCAATCAGGATCACATGGTACGAGTTCTTCTAGGAATGGAGGGCCGTTTCAAAAGTCGGGGACACTAAACAAAATTATTGAGCTTCCTTTATTAAAAGCACAGCTCTAGGAGGGTGAGAAGTGCAGATGGTGTGAGAAATGCAATGATAATGCCTTTGCTTGTCATATTTAGGTTTCCTGTGGCATCTCTCCCCCCCCCCTTATGTGTTCCAGCATTTAGTTAGCCATCTTTATTTTTTTCTCATTTTTTTTAAATTTTAAGCAGAGCTAGTTTGAGCATAAAGATCATAAAACAGGATTTGCCCTTGTCAGTAGCTTTAAATCTAATCAGTTTGCAGCTGTTGTACGGCTGCGATGTAATTCTTGAGGGGAAATTCAATTAACAATTCTAGTGAGGACAGCTGGAGATAACAGCTATCAGCAGTACCGGCGGCGTTATCACATATCCATCAGCGTTTATCCCACACCCACGGCCCGCGGGCGAGCTCTGCCCTCCCGACTGGCGTTATTATTTCAAATAAGCCTCTTAGGCGGCCGCGCAATCTGCTATCAAACCGCGGGGCTAATTACGGAATCACCGCATCAATTAGGCTGGGAGAGACCCGTGAGCTCATCAAGCGCGACCTGTGACCCAGCAGGGCCGTGTCAGCCGGGCCGGGCTGTGCCACCGGGCGCTCCCAGTGCTCCCTGAGCTCCTCCGGGGACGGCGCCTCAGCCCCAGCGCGTCCCCGCCCCGCACCGGCACTTTCGGGCGAGGAGCGCCGCGCACAGCCGGGAGGTGACTGTTCTCCCTCAGCTACGTGTGCGGGCGGCGGCAGCTCCTCGGGAAGGGCTTTCGAACCACCCGCGGAGCGCGGAGGCTGAGCCCGGCCGGGCGGCGGGGACACCTCCGCCGCCGCCTCCCCGCGCAGGGGCTGCTCCGCGTCCCCGCCGCGCCCCGGCGGTGCCGCTGCCCCTTCCCGGGGGCGCCGCTGCCCCATCCCGGCGCTGACACCGCCGGTGCCCCGGAGCTCCCGGAGCCGCCCCGTGGCCCCTTCCGGCGGAAGTGAGCGGAGCGGAGCGGGGCGGGCGGGGCGCGGCGGCCGCGGTCACCACCGGCCCTCCCGGGCAGCGCCGACATGGCCCGGCCGCCGCAGAAGGAGATCGTCTATAACAAGCTGCTGCCCTACGGCGAGCGCCTGGAGGCTGAGGCCGCCCGCTTCCTCCAGCACATCAAGGGCAACCTGGCCCGCGCCGTGCAGCTGCAGGAGCTCTGGCCCGGCGGGCTCTTCTGGACCAGGAAGCTCTCGACGTGAGTGCCGGGGCGGGACGGGCACGGGCAGCGGGGCCTCGGGCTGCGAGCGGGCGTGGCAGACCCTTCCCGTCCCCTCTTCTCCCCTCTCGTCCGCCTTTCCCCGTCCCTCCGGGCCGCCTCCCGCATAACGGTGCGGCGGGCGCCGCTCGGGCACAGCCCGGTGTCCCGGCCAGCCGGCGCCTCCGGCCGCTGCCCCGGCCCCGCTTACACAAGGCCCGGCAGCGCTGCCACATCCGAAACGGGGACAAAGGTGGCCAGAGCTCGCCCGCCGCTCGGAAACTTCCCAGTTTTACGAATTGAGCACTTTGCGCGGTTGTTTGTTCTGCTGTTTTTAAATATTTTTCTTCCTACTTGGCCACCTGTTTCACCTTCTGCCTTCTTAGGGAAGTTGTGGTTGGTGCCATCGCTGTGTAACTTCTGCTGTAGGGGCGCAGAGTCTTTCTCAAGACGGGTGATTTGTTGGGTCAGTGCTGGCAGGATTAAATTCTGGCTTAATGCTGTGTAAACACCCCTGGTGCCCTTGATATCTTGGCTGTACAGTGGCTCGGTGTAGTTTATGCTGATTTTGGCTCTACTGTGCGTGCTGGGAAGTGGTTTTGATACAGATAAAACCCCGTTGGTTTCATAGATAGCACCGGGTGCTACATATGGGTTTCTCTTCGTGAGTTTTACTAAGTGCACTTGGCCGTTTTTCTTTTTGGACGCTCTGGCACTGGATGTGGCATCATATGACAGTGACTCTTGCAGCTTCAATCAGTAACTTCTGTGGATGTTTGTCACGTTATTTTGCCGAATGCCGTGTGTGCCTTTATAACCAGTGCTTCCTACGAGCTAGGAACAATGGAATACCTGTGTTTTGTGCCATTTCAAGATCTTCACTTACAGCTTCCCTCTTTCCATAAGCCGTTTTAATATTAGTGAGGGATTTCGTACATATTTGCCAGCCCAGCCTGGCAGAGAGGACTGTATTGAAATGTAAGTGCCTTTCTGTTTCCCAAGAGGCAGCCTTAGATAGAATTACAGTGGTGGTTGCAAAATGACTCACATGTTTGGTTATGTGACAGTTTGAACCCGCTTGGAACCAGTTCAACACTGTTTCCCTTCCCACCCCCCTCCAGCCATCTGCTGCCTCACTCTGGGGTCAGAGGTACCTGTTGCCTGGACCTGTGGTAGAGCTTCCCGTACCCCTGGAGTTCAAACGAACTTCGGAGTTCTCACTGTGAGGAAGATGGGCGTTAGCTATTGAATTGTGGCTAAATAGGCACAGAAACCCTTTCAAAGTGTGCCGGGCTGTGTTAGCTCACTCTGTACATGACAGTTGCTGTTCCCACTTCAGGCTCCAGGGCACTGAATTTGGCCCGCTGAGGATGGCTGCTGTGCTGCTTTATGAATCACAGGAAGGTCAGCAGGCTCTAATTTGTGGTTTTCCACCTACTCTTTGAAGTTTGAGTTCATTGTGTGTGTTTGCAGCTTGTCTGATGCCTGTTAGTACCAAGATTCCTGGGTGACATATGAGATACAGAGAGGCTCTGAGTGTGTTTGGTGTGGGCAGGGAAGGAAACAGTGGGCTTGGAGTAAAAAATGAGCTGCTGTAGTTAATGTGAGAGATGTGGTGCTGCTTAGTTTGACTTAAGAAAGTACTTCTGTAGGATGAAAGGCTGAGAGAATTGGGATTGTTCAGCCCAGGGGTGACTGAATTTGGCCTTCCAGTACCCAAAGGGTGCCTGCAAGAAAGGTGGAGAGAGACTTTTTACAAGGGCCTGGAGTGACAGGACAAGGGGGAATGGCTTCAAACTGCCGGAGAGTAGGCTTAGATCAGATATTAGGAAAACAAATCACCTGTTAGGGTGGGGAGGCCCTGGCACGGGTTGTCCAGAGAAGCTGTGGCTGCCCCATCCCTGGAAGTGTCCAAGGCCAGGTTGGACGGGTCTTGGAGCAACCTGGGCTAGTGGAAGGTGTCCCTGCCCATGGCAGGGGGTGGGACTGGATGGGCTTTTAAGGTCCCTTCCAACCCAAACCCTTCCGGGATTCTGTGAAATACGTCTGTAAAAGTTTAGGCCTGGATAAAACATTTCCAGCCATGTGGTGTCCTGATGTCATACCTAAATTAAATTACAGAATAATGACAAAAAAAACCAAGTTCTGCTGTCTCTTGATAGTTGGGGATTCATCTCCAAATCAACTTGCTCCCTTTTCCCCTTCTGGACAACTGTAATTAATAAATGAATTAAAAAGAAAAGCTCAGAATCTTCCTAGAGGCATGAAGGCTGCAGTATTCTGTGAAGTAATTTATGTCTTTGATCTGTTTCTTGTTTAGACGGACAGATACAAATGTTAATACAAACACGGTGATGTGTGTACAAACATATAACCCGGCCAGGAAAACGAGGGCATGCAGATGATGCACCTGCACAGTTACAGCCCCTCAGGGACTCACAGCTTCACACAGCTCTTTGTGCCACAGCAAAGAATCGAAGTGAAACTCGCATCTTTCTCTGAATTAATAATTGGAGTACTATTTCGTGGTGCCAGGGGGAACTTCTTATGTGCCCCACAGCTGGAAACATGACTTGCACATGTTTATCTTGGTGCAGCTGTTTTGGACTGATGTCACAGACTGAGCAGGCAGGGGGGAAAAAAGAGGCAGAGTTGGAGTTTATCAGGTGGAATGTCTGTAAGATGATTTGCATAATTCTTTTATGGGTAATTTTCATCAATGATAACTGGTCCTTTGGTGGGGATGTGTGTGGAGAGTGGTGAGAGAACTTTCCTGTGAAGACAGTAAGAGTGACTTATGACTCGGTAAGGCTCCTGAAGCAAATACAGCTCCTTGCCTCAAAGACTGGCACTCAAATCTGTCATCATTACCCCAGGAGTCCTCCAGGTTTGGCTGGTAAAATATGTCCCCTGTAAAATGCTACCCAGGTTGTGAAAGCAGAGCAGTGAACCTCAGCTGGGTAACTTGCCCCAGCGTGTGTGGGAAAAGCAGGTTGCAGCAAAATAGTTTGCTTCACTGGCCTTGCACCACAGCCTTTCATGGTCTCTAGGTCACAAGTACCCACTCTTTCACTTTTTTCTCTCTTTCATGTTTTATAGATGGCTTAATTTTTTAATTTATTTTTAGAACATAGCCAATAAATGAGCATATTAATAGAATATAAACATTTCATTCTTGCTGTGCATGGAGTTGACTCTGCAGCCAGGAGGACACACAAATGCCTTTCTGTGCTTTCTGTTCCAGTAGACAGGAGTGTTTGAAGCTGAGGGACACAGTTTCTGTCATTGACAGTGTTATTTTTTGTGCTTGTCAGGCATAGACACTTACTACAAACAAAATGACATTTACCTGTCTTGCTGTAAGGTGTGGAAAAAATACAGCTCAGCTGTTTGGAATGAGAATAACAGGACACAAAGTTACAGGGAGGACAGAAACGTCTCAGTGGGACTCTGCTGCGTGTTTTAGCCACTATTGCCTAAAACTCTTGTTTTACATCCCTTTTTTCTCATCTTTGTCAGAAAAACAGAAGCTTTCCTCTGGACACATGAGGGATGTGTGTGCTGTGTGCACGTGATTTAAATAGCCCTGCTGAGCGTGATTCACTGTTTTCCATGTTACCTGTCAAAATCTGAGCTTTAAACCAGTTGTGGTGCTGTCCTGGGTGTTAGAAGATGGAGATGGACAGCCAGGAATTTGGGGGAGTGCCCTGTTCAGCTTGAGTGAGTGGAATTTTTAACTGTAGCACAGCAGCCAACTTTCTAGGGCACTTCAGGGTGGTTATTTGATAGGCTAGCACATTGCCTAAAAATAGGCCTATTGTACTTGTGGAGTGAGAGATTGGACACCCAGCACTCCTGGATTAGGGAATTGGCTTTTTGATAATCTCCAGAGACCCTGCCCTCCGTATAGAAGTCATGGAGCTGAAAACAGGGTTTTCACTTCCTAATCGTGTTTTTTAGGTGTGTGAGTGGCTTTTGTTTGTTTGCCTGCTTGTTATTTTCTCTATCCGTGTAGTTGAACTCCAGATCAGAACCCATGGGACCCTACAATGAAGGACAATTAATTTATCCTTTTTGTTGGACAGGTTGAGACTGAGAGCTTATAAAATATCAGAGGAACCAAAAGGGCAGTGGACTTGAGAGTTCAAGTCTCAGTGTAGTATGGAAGAAATCTTAATTTTACTTTGCAACAATTTAGTTCTAGAATTAATTTCCTTCCCGTAACCCAATTAACTATTTTTTTTAATCCTGAAAAGCCAGCATATATTTATAAATATATGATGAACATGCACGTGTGTGATTAGCCCCTGGGTTCATAACGTTCTGCCTATATTCTTTCATTTAGTAATGGGGATATTTCATCCCTTATGAGGGAATATTCTGAAAATATTCCAGTTCTCCTCAGTCAGAATTTACTCATTTAATCTTGGAGGAAAAGGCTAAGCATCCTTTTCTAGAAGTATTTATTTTCTGTCATTGCTTTAATGCTCAGCTGGATTAAGACAAATAATTGACCCTTTTAAACTCTGCCTCCGTCCTACATAAAGTAAAATACAGGAGCAATTTGGCATCTGGTCCTGCTGCCTGGGCACGTTTCTGTGCACTTTACTCCTTCTTCTGTTTCTTAATTAAACAGCATTTTGTGTAACAGAACTGTTGTTAGCAAATGTCAAGGAGAACTAGCCAAATGCTTTATTTTCAGTTATAAATAGCAGCTGATGGATAAATTGGATCTCTCTGTGTTTCTTTGTAGTTAAAACTTACTCTCCAGGCTTTTGCACTTTCTTTTATATATATATCTCACTCATTTTTGTTTCCTGAGGATTCTTTTTGCATGTCCATTTTAGGCATGTGAAAAGTGTAGGTGTTCAGTTGTTGGTGGTGTAATTCTGTAGGTAAGGGTGTCTCTGGCCAACCCACATAATTTAGGTTCTTGGGGTGGGAAAGTGGCTTATCCCCTCTTTGGTTTGTTTGAAATAAGCATAAGGTGTTGAAGTGAACATTAGTGAAAATACTGCCCATTAAATGTAAACATTTAGAAATTCCCCTCTTGAAATCACTGGGAAAAGAGTAGTGGAAAGCAGATTTCTGATGAATCTTTAGGAGTAGTTGGAGCAGTAATAAAAGTTGTCTCCCAGTGAGTAGTAATTTCTAGTTGTGCCACATGTTAAATGCTGCCCTGGAACCTTATATAGGTTTTGCTGGGGCAGAATATCTTTTAAGACTTAAAAACACATTTCTCTTTTCAAACTCAACTTGAAAAGAGCAAGCACTTCCTCCAGAATTTGTCCTGAGGGATCTACCCCTGCGGTAAAAACAAGGGAAGCAGTGGGACACACCACCAGGAAAACTCAGTGTCTAAATCAGTTGTTACTGGAACCTATTGGATTTGGGCTCGACTTGATACTTTTTGGGTTGTATTTTAGCTTCTGGGTTGCGTGCTGTCCCTAAAGTTGCAGTATTTGTAGGATCTTGGGGGACTGTAAACTTTATTGGGTCATTCTTCCTGTAGCTGTAGCTGCCCACCTTCCCTTGCTGTGTGCCTTCATTCTTCCTTTGTTGTTCTCAGGAGCCAGGCTTTGGTTTTGTTCCACTGAGCAAGCAGTCCGAGGAGTTGTGGCTCGGGAGCTGGGGGACGTGGGACTGTCCCAAATCTCGCTGACTCACCGGCTGTTTGCTCGGCAGGTACATCCGCCTGTACGGGAGGAAGTTCAGCAGAGAAGATCACGTGCTGTTCATCAAACTGCTCTATGAGTTGGTGACCATTCCCAGGCTGGAGATCAGCATGATGCAGGGCTTTGCACGGCTGCTCATAAACCTGCTGAAGTAAGGACGCATTCCTGCTGGCTGGGGACACCTCCTGGGCTCAGGGTTGTTCTATCCATGTGTAACAGTGTGTGCTGCCCTAGGTTACCCCGCTCACCTCCCTGAGCAGCTGCTGTGGGTTCAGGAGTCCCCACTGTGCAAACACCAGCTTTAGGGGTGGTACTGGAATGGAAGAACGTAATTTTTCCCCCTATAAGGAAAAGCAAACGTCTCAGAGAGCCAAGGTTCAATCTCAGCCAGGGGGAAGGTGAGGGCTGGCTCACAACTCGATAAGGTTTCTTTCACTTAGGAAAATCTTGGGAATGCTGCCAGTGGCCAGCGTTTTCCTGCCTGGCCTTCCTGCAGTGGGTGCCAAAGTGGGAACAGGGGCTGGGGTGTTCTGTGTAAATGTTTCATCCTGAAGTGCTTGGTGTTTTGTTTCCTACCAGGAAAAAAGAGCTGCTTTCCAGGGATGATTTGGAGTTGCCATGGAGACCGCTTTATGAAATGCTGGAGAGGATATTGTACTCTAAAACAGAACATCTGGGATTAAATTGGTTTCCCAAGTAAGTTCGCCTTTTAAAACATTTGCTGGGCCATGAGTGCCTGTAATGCTTTAAAGCACTTTGTAATTTGCTTCTAATCCCTGGAATTTGATACATGGGAAACACTCTGGTTGTGTTTTCATGAGCATAGTTCAATAATTGCATGCAGGGCTGCACTAAATCACGGACTTCCTTCTGTGTGGGTTTGTCATCATGTTTCTAAATGTGCTGGAACAGGGGTCCTGGTCCACTTCTTTTGGGATGGTAACCCAGGGTTTAACAAATTTAATGTGGGAAATTTAACAATATTGTCGTGGTTTAACCCCAGCTGGCAACCAAACTCTGAACAGCCACTCACTCATAGGATGAGGGGAGAACTGGGAAAACTCAGGGGTTGAGCGAAATACAGGGAAGAATGTGAAGAAAATTAACTTTATCCCAGACAAAACCAGCACAGATATTAAATGTCTGCTGCTCTATAACACAATAAGGATTTGGGAAAATATAGAAATGGTTCTGTCCTTAAATATCAATACTGGAATCCCAGAGTCTGGGATCCGCACCAAGGGAAGTGAAATACCTTCTGTAGGAAATACATGGATATACTCAAAGAGATGCTATGAGAGGGAGAAATCATTTATTCCCCAGTTAAGAATTTTAGACACGTTCTGGTGATTTTTAAAAATGAGAACTTGCTTTCTTTGCTTTCTTTGCCTGTCAATCCCTCCCCATCTGTCAAATTTCCAGGATTACAATTTTCCTAACGATTCCAGTTAGGAAAGTCCTTCTCTGTAAACCACACATTATAAAAGGTAGCACGTGGATAATGCATTATGTTTGGTTGAGTTGAAGGTTCACGTGAGGAAATGCAGGTGAAAATGCTTAATTTGCTTTTTAAAAAATAACTTTGACTGGTTCTGAAGCAGCGATTCTTGAGGGGGAGATCCTCATGCTGATAAGGGTCATGAGCAGAAAACACACGGAGCCTTGTCACTGGTTATGGAGCATTTTGGGCTGGGTTTCTCTTGTGTCTGTGGAGCTGGAAAAACCATTTTGCTCAGGTGCATTATTTTGGTAGTTGTAGGTGAAAATGTGAAAGAGCAGAGCCCTCCTTGCTTTATTTTTATTTTAGTTTTTACTTTTGCACCTGACACCTTGCTTGGGGGGGTCACTTCTCCTTTACTGTGTGAGAAACTCAGTGGTGGGGACGGAACTTTGCCACGAGGGAGAAGGAGATGGAGCTGGGAGGAAGGTCTCGGTTGGGGTGGTCTGTGTGCAGCATCCAGCTTGGATTCACTTGATTTTAGCCCACTCCATGTAGTGCGATTCCTTCTCATGCAGTGCTCCTTCTGTTTTGAGGGGTGTCTTTTTTGGTGCAAATCAAGGGATACTTTTAAAAAGCTGATTTGATTTATAGCTATTTAATTAACTCTTGTTTTAATTCTATTTTGTTGTTTCTTTTTTGCTTTTTTTTTCACATTCAGTTCATATCGACCAGGCTGGTCTTCACCTAAAACATTTGTGCTTAATGTTTTACATAGGTGGTAAGAAAGACTTTTTGTTGTTCAGCTCTGGCTGATTTATCTTCTGCATGTTCTGTTGGACTGTAACACTTGGCACACAGGGGGAGTTCTCTGCATAAATGGTTGTTTTGGAAACCCAGTATTTAACATGACACCACTGGTGATGAGAATGTCGCACTGGATGTGAAATCTTCTAATTGGGGAGCGAGAAAACGTGTGTGAAGTGGCTGATCAGCGGCTCTAATTTAACTCATTTAACCAGCAAATGTATTTTAGGGGTCAAATGAGAGGTGGATTTTGCTCTGGAATAACTGTTGTGTCTGGTTATGGATAAAATCAGTGTTGGTGCAGGAGCACATTCGAGAATGAATGTACCTTCCTGTTAAACCAGTGAAATCATGGAAAGTGCTTTAGCAGTGAGGTCATGGCTGCTGGAAAATCCACCCAGCCACAACCTTGGGGGTGTGAAGAGCGTCTGTGTCAGGAGTTCACCAGCAATTCTCACAGGGAAACCATCAGGAATTTTGATGTATAAGCAATGCAGAAACTGGTATAAGTGGCGGTGGAGTTGCAGTAGGTTTTGCTTTGTTTGGGGTATTTTACAAAGAGGGGTTTAGTTGTACCAGTGATGGTAGTAGGAATTCTCTAAAATAACCTGTGAAACTATAACTGGTTGTTCTTTTCATTGTCTTATTTAAGCTCTGTGATGAATGTCCACTTCAGGACTAGAATTTCCCTTACAGCCCAAACCTCTCCTGAAAAACTGAAATTCATGCTCCTACTGCTCTTTGATAACATGAGTCAACATTGTCAGTTTATATGTTAATCATTTGAACTGAAATGTGTTTCTCTTTGGAAATGCAGGAAAAAAAACCCATATTTGCAAATCAATATCACCATACCCTTTCCAAAAGAAGAAAATAAACATGTAGTGCCCAAAAGATAATTAACGATAGGGGTTAGAAGTGGTGTTGGGTGTTTTTTAATACGTCTCCCCAGCTGTGCTGTCCTGTCCTTTCCTCACCAGCAGTCACCAAATGGGAACAGGACAGGATGTCTGCTCTAGTTGGGCTGTACTTGGACTGTCTCTTGGGTGGAGGTTCCTTGTGTACAAAGTCGTCTTGCTGTTGTTTTTTACTTCCTAACTTCCTAAATTTGGGATCAGAAGCCAGGAGGGGACATCCCAGTCTTTTCCTTTGCTCTCTCACACTGGCAAGTGCTGAGATCTGACTGAAAACTTGACCTCTGGCCTCTGTGTTTATTAAAATTCCCCTCCTTCAGGTTTTCCTTAGTGACACTCGAGTGGAGTGTGACAGTACGGGCAGAGCTTGTTTGTCACACAAACGTTTATCATGTTCATTTTTAATGCTCTTAAGGAATGTTGCTGGTTCGTGCCTTATTTATCTACTCTTGGAACAACTGTTACCTGTTTTCTAACTCATTCAAGGACAATATTCACTGAACCCAGAATTTTCCTGAGCCTCTTGCAGAGTTTGATCTAATTTTTGTGTAATGAATAGGTAGTCATTCCTCTCCAAATTTTAGGATTATCAGTCAGCTCAAAATTGTCTTTCTGGGAGAGGTCTTGACTGTTGCCTAAAATATCCATAATTTTGCATCTCCTAGAACTCTGCTGGAACTGGAGTAGCGCTCTGAGGGTTGGGTGGGCTTTTGCTGGCTTGCACTGAAAGAGTGGTTTATCCATATTTTATTTCTCCTGGCTTGGATGGGATCACTGTATTTTGTGTAGGACTGGAGAGACAGCGTGTGCATGCTTAGTGTTTGTGTCTCAAAATTAACTGATCTTTGGTAATAAAGATGATACATTTGCATCATCTTTTTCTGAGCAAAATGGCATTTCTGTATGTTTTGGATGATGAGTAAAGGATGCAGTGTTTCTGTTCAGAGTACAGAAAGCATATCTAAAAGATGTAGGAAGTTATTCTGTCAGAACTCTGATCTTTTCATTCAGGGAATGTTTTTGGATAAAAGCACAATTTAGTCCTGAGGTGGTTGTGTGATAAATGGAAGATCTGAAGAATGTGACCATTTATTACCTTTATGGTTCCACTGGTTGATCTCTGTGCTTCCCCTCCTTTTTATTCTTGATTATTCTGAGATTTAGTTCTTCAGTGCTTTGATGGCATCCTGTGACAATATGTGTTGAAATAATCCCTCAAATAATGTTCTTGCTATGGATGAAAACACATCTAAAATCAGCTGTTACTCGTGAGGGACCCAACTGAAATAACCCTTGGTTTGCAGGCAGTTCGCTTCTCCTTCTTAGAACCACTGGGCAAAAACCAAAACCACATTGCAAAGGTCAGATTTGGTGTTTGGAGCCGAAAAATAACAACTTCCTGAAGTCTGTTGCCTTTATCTGATTCAAGTCCATAAACCTGTTTTTCTGTTTGTGTTGTCAACTCCCCCAAGAAGTTACTTTGTTCTGCTGATTGTTCATGGATAAAGTACAGGAGTTTGCTTACAAGAAATGGTAATAATTCTTCACTTCAAAGGAGGAAATACCAGAGCAGTACATGGAAAGCAGGAGCTGAGCAGAGCGATTTTAACTGCTGTGATTAGGTCTGTGTAGAAGGAAATTAGCTGCTGCATGTTCACAGAAGACGGTTAATTGCATCAACATTATCTTAAGCTCTCGAGGGAGAGGTCAACAAAGGGCTGTTTGCTTTATGCTGCCACTGAAATTTGGTAATTTATTATTCCTAATGTTTCCTTTCTCGTTTCAGTTCTGTAGAAAGTGTCCTGAAAACCCTTGTAAAGAGCTGCAGACCGTAAGTGTTTGTGCCATGGTTAATATCTTTGATTTTGCCTTAAGAAGGGGAAGAAAAGTGTTTAAAAAACCCCAAAACGCAAAAAACCCTCTCCATTTTTCATCTCATTGCTTGGCTGGTGTTGCCCCATCATGTTTAAAAGTCTGGGGTGGAGGGTAGAGACTTTCTTGGGATTTTTTTCTAGCTTTTTAATGGCCTTGGCTGCAATAATGATGTTGTACAAACAGCTGTATCTGCTATGCATTTAGAATACTGCACTGCATAGATATTTAGTTTGGTTTAACAGTAATTTAATAACCAGCGTTCTTGTAATGTTTCTATAAGTGATCCTTGTGCCTTGGGTGATCTTTTTTATAATGTGAATGGTAGTTGCTGGATTTTTGTCCAGCCTTCACAGTGGGGTGGTTTTTCATGAACAGATTCTTTTCTGGTCCAACAAGACAAGAACCCTTCAATTTGTGTTCTTAAAACGATGCACCACGATGTGCTTGATTTGCCTCTGTTTTGTGAGGGCTCTGTGGAGTTGAGGGCTGCCTGCAGTGGCCCCTGGGCACGTGGTTTTCCTGTAAAACTGACATTTATGACAAATTAGTAGCTAGTTTTCATTATGTCTGGAAAAAGAAAAGACCCAAACTTTAAAGCCGAGTCTGTGTGTTCAACGGTTTCCTGGTTTTCAGGTATTTCCCAGAAGATGCCACTGGGGAGATGCTGGATGAGTGGAGGCCTTTGATGTGTCCCTTTGATGTGACCATGCAGAAGGCAATCACCTACTTCGAGCTCTTCCTGCCCACCACCCTTCCCCCTGAGCTGCACCACAAGGGCTTCAGGTGAGTGTCACAGACCACTGCAAACATCAGGGCTTCTCTTTTACTCTGAGCCCTCAGAAGGGCTGTGTGCTGCGTGGAGGGGTCATGGGGTTAGGTGTTCTGCAGGGGCAGCAGGGCAGGCAGTGGGCTTTGGAAAGGGCAGTGTGAGTGTGCAGGGTTTGCTCCTTGGCCTCGGGGGAGCTCAGAGGAGGAGATGATGCCAGTTCTGCCCATGGGTCACCAGGGACAAATTTCAGGGCGTAAGGCAGGGGGAAATGAGGCGTGGGTTGTTCTCATCCGGTTTCCCTGGGTTGGGGTGTCGAGACGTGATGGAATGGCGGAGCTGAGGCGGGTGAGGAAGCCTCTGGTGAAGCACTTGTGTGAAAGGGGGATAAAAACAGACCGAGGAGGAGAAGGTAAAAAAAACCCCAAAAACAAAAACAAAAAAACCAACCAAACAAAAAAAACCACCAAGAAACAAGGATTGAAACTCAGGATCAGAGCTGGGGTGGAGGGATGCTGTGGGAGGCAGAGTGATACCAGCACTCCATGTGTATCCCTGTTGTTGCTGCATGAGTTGAGGGACAGGTGAGTTCCTGCAACCTGGCAAAGTGAGGGATAAACTTTCAGTGAGGGAGCTGCTCTCTCAGCGTTAGTTACTCTGATTCTGTTCTCTTTCAGGCTTTGGTTTGATGAATTTATAGGCCTTTGGGTGTCAGTTCAAAATCTTCCCCAGTGGGAAGGGGTAAGTATTTGCTTTTCACCTACACCAGAAGAAACCCTCATTTAAATATTCCTACAGTGTGCTTGCAAGGAATTGAAGCCAAACAGTCATATAATGGACTTTTTTCCCTTCTGCATTAACTAGTACAAGAAAGCAGAGACAATAATTTCATTGTTGGTAGCAAGCAATTACTGTCTGAATAAATGAGACTGCAGTTGTGCTTGATGAACATTATTTAATGGCTAGCTCAGACTAGCTTTTCTTTCCAGCCTTGGGAATGCTGCCTGCTAATATTTGGAATTGTTCAAAGTGCTGTTGTGGTTTCTATAAATTACAATTCTGTCCTGTCTTTATCTTAACACATCATTGGTCCCTCATTTTGAGTGGTGATGTTTTGCCCTTGCTGCAATAAGTTGCTGTCGTCTTTATTTGGGGTGCAGTAAAGAATCTGCACTGCCTGTGGCCAGAAATTCCCTTGGGCTCTATCTTCCAAGGCAAACAGTGGGCCATGTACCTGTGTGCCCTTGCTGTGTGTCTCATATGATTAGATGCAAGCCTGAGACATGAGCAACTCCCTCTTGAGCCCCTCAGCAGCAGCTCAGGTGCTGTCGGTGTGAGCTGGGCTGTGCCTGGCCTTTGCTGCAGTGAAACATGGCCTATCACCGGCTTTTTTCCCCATACTCAGTATGAATGTAAGCTTACTGACCATCTGGCTGCTTTTACTAATCTCCTGCCTGTGTCCACCAGGGGAGCTCCTCAGTGTCTGTGGGGAAAGCTGATTCCCAAACCACCACTGAATGCTGCCTTTGTCCCACATTCCGTAGGTGGTTTTGGCTCCGGTTTTGTTTCATCACAAATCCAGGGAGGCAGTCCAGGTCCCAAGAGTTGGCAGTTGTCTGCATTTGAACATGGGTGGTGCCAAAGCTCTATTTGAGATTGTCTGTATACACTTTTGCACCTTCCTGGTGGCCATTCCTCCCAAAAAATTCTAATTCTGTTCCTGGCAGAACAATGACAGCCTGCACTTGAATATCGTGATTTGGTTTGTTTCTGTCAAACAGTTTGACAAATAATCCTCAGCCCTCTTTCAGAAGTTCTCTCTGATAACTGGATTCTGACAGTTTGCCTGCTTTTTTCCCCCCAAGCGTTCACTTCTTGTTTCCTTTGCTGTCTTGCCCACTTCCTAAAGTCAGGCTTGTTCACGTCATCGGGCTTGGATGCAGATAATTAGACACATGGGTTCTGACTCTGCAATCCCATGTAAGCCTCTGTGTGCTGCAAGCTTTTCCTCAGCTTGCTGTGGCAGGAATTACACTGGCTATTTCAAGGGGAGCTGTGGAATCAACTGTCTGTGTGCACAGCAGGGAGTTTGTCAGTGGGTATTTCCTCATACCAAGCCAAGGAGGTGGGTCATTTAAGAAAATGTAACTCTTGTTTCGGGCTGTGTCAGGTGTGGCTTGTGGAGTTTTCCAATGCTTGTTGTGCCCTTCAGACAGAGAGGTGAACTGTTCCTCTGTGCCTGTGTGTCTCTGAATTAGGCAGGATTCTTTCAGGCCCTTCCTTTTGGCATCAAGGTGCTGACAGAGTCACCAAGAGCCTGATTGGTACGTCCTGATTTGGACAAGCTCCTACAAGGAGTGTTGCTGGTTGATGTGCTTTTCCACCATCAGAAGAGTGAGACTTCATCTCCTTTCTGATTTAGCTGTGATAATTCTCTTCCCTGAGGACATCTTTCAGTTCCCTTGGATTCAGGGGACTGTCTCCTTGTGATGGAGTGCCTAATTCTTCCTGGACAGAAGCTGACAGCTGATGCCTGTGACCTTTGCAAGCCACAGATGTGTTTAAAGCAAAGCACACAAATGTGACATCCAGCACACGTTGATTAGAGTGGATCCTGCAGAGCTTAAATGGTCCTAAAGAGCTCAATATTGGGGAAGGCTAAACAGAGGCCTTGGTGGGATTTTCTGCCATGTCTGTATATTGGAGCTATTTTAGGGCAGTGATGGTTCTCATGGAGTGAAATCTCCCTTTACAAGTGCTGTAGTGCCAGGGGTAGCTTTTATCTTGCACAGCTGAAGTAGGTATGTTATTATCAATATATTCTAATGAACATTCCCTGTTTTTCTGGTGGTTTTCAGCATCTAGTGAACCTTTTTGCTCGCTTGGCCACGGACAACATCGGGTACATAGACTGGGATCCATATGTTCCAAAGGTAAGAGCTCTCACTTCAGGAGATGGCTTTGCTTGCTTAGAGATAAGTCTTCAGTGTTCCTATGCCAGGAATAATTCAGACTCCTTGTGTGGATTTTACACTGCACTGGCCCAGTTTTTCAAATTTGGTACATCCATTTATGTTTAACTCTGAAAAATGGAGCCATCCTTTTGGGAGAGGCATGCTGGAAGTTGTTACTGTTATCAGCTGGCTTAACCAAGCCAGCAACAAACCTGACTGTACAAATGCTGTCTGATTATATAATTAACCTCATGTTCTTGTGGGAAGGGCCTTGGTCATATTCTTGTGATTAATAATATGTATGACCTTTGGAATCTTTCAGCCTGTAGATTTATTTAAAAAAAAAAAAAAAACAAAACAAAAAAAAAAAAAAAAAAAAAAAAAAAAAAAAACAAAAAAAAACATGTTTGTGGTACTTACATGGTTCTAAAAAGCCAAACTTACCAAACAACTTTTGATTGGAAAATTAATTTTATGCCAACTTTATGGCATAAATTAATTTATGCCAATGCTTGTTTTTCTGCTTCTCAGATTTTTACTAGGATTTTGAGGAGTTTAAATCTTCCAGTGGGGAGCAATCAGGTGGTTGTTCCGAGGTTCTTAACAAATGCTTACGATGTAGGACATGCAGTCATGTGGATCACAGCCATGATGGTGAGTAACTTCTTCATAAAGGGAACCACAAACCCATGCAAAGCTTGAAGTATGTTTCTAGGATGAATGTTTGTAATGTTGAGCTCACTGCAAAGGAGTGGGTTTAGGCTTTTTTCCCCAAGTTTTGTCTCCCAGTACATGGTTCCACTGTCAGCGTGGAATAGAGGTGGAAGTGTTTATTTCACAGCTGCTGCCTGTGGTGTTTTGGAAAGGAACAGGCAGCTGCAAATGCCACTGCGGGGACACTGGGGACCTGCTGAACCCCTAATCCCCTTTTAGGGTGAACCTCAGCAGATGGAATGGAGAGATCTTGCTGTTAGTGCTGAGCTGAGGATGAAGTGGGATTTGATGCTTTGAGGTCTTGCCATGGGGAGAATGCTCCACTAGCACTTTGTGTACTGCTTCCTGTTCATTTTAACTGGTTCTGTGTCACAAAATGCTGTCGTTTATTTCTTGCAGGGTGGCCCAAGTAAGCTGGTACAGAAGCACTTGTCTGGCCTGTTCAATAGCATTGCCTCTTTCTACCATCCCTCCAACAACGGGCGCTGGCTGGTGAGTGTCTGTGTGTTACCACAATAACTGGCTGTCAGACCTGCTGATCAATGCCCCGTGTGCTCCAGCGTTCTGGTGCTGTGCGCTGCTTGCATCTTGAGAATTCAAGTCTCTGTGACTGCACTGACATTCAGACCATGCTCTTTTTTTCATGCCAGCACCACGGCTAATGGGAGTATTCTCCAAACATCTAAGCCAGGCGCAGTTTGGAAGTCCAAAACAACACACCCAATTCATGTATATCCAGGAAAAGAAGTCAACATTTGAAAGGAGGGTGATGCACAGCATCAGTATTACTGGTGTGCTGTAGCTTGTGTGTTACTGACCTACTGCCTCCAAGTTACCAAAGCCTAGGATGGGGCTTGGAGCAACCTGGTCTAGTGGGAGTGTCCCTGCCTATGGCAGGGGATTGGAACCGGATAGGCTTTAAGGTCCCTTCCAGCCGAACTGTTCTGTGATTCCGTTAAACAAAGCAAAAGGATTTTTAATGCATCTCTGCTTTGAAGCATAACTTTTTGAGGGTGTAACTAGTGGAGTCTTCTGCTAGAGAATGTAAGAGTCTCCCTGTGATAGCTGGTAGAAAGTAGAGAAGAAAACAGCAGTCACAGCAGTGCCAGAGGAGCTGACTTGTATTTGCTTACCCATGAATGTGCAGAGAATGCTCTCAAAGTTGCCCTAATTACTGGTAAATAATCTTGATTCTTCACTATGCCCTTTCTATGTGTTTTTCCTGAGTTGTTTTTTTTTGTAATCCTAGGGCATAGTGCTGGCAGCATAATTGCTGATATTTTGGGAAATGAAGTTTAGTGTCAAATGGTGAACATTGTGTTTTAGAGCTCTTGCGAGTTCTCCTGTGTTGTGGTTGTGTAACTCCAAGACTTTGGGTTATTAGTTGTCTCTTGTACGCTGAGGAGCTCAGATCCTGCTGCTGCCAAGCCACTGCCCAGCATTTCTTGTCTGTTTCCAGAACAAGCTGATGAAGCTGCTGCAGAGGCTGCCCAGTGGTGTGGTGAGGAGGCTGCACCGCGAGCGCTACAAGAAGGTGACCTGGTTGACTCCTGTGCCCGAGAGCCACAAGCTCACGGACCAGGACGTGACAGACTTTGTGCAGTGCATCATCCAGCCCGTTCTCCTGGCCATGTTCAGTAAAACTGGGAGCCTGGAGGCTGCCCAGGCCCTGCAGAACCTGGCCCTGATGCGCCCTGAGTTAGTAATTCCGCCTGTGCTTGAGAGGTAAGAGCAAGGGAGGACTTTAATTTTTATTTTAATTAATTTGATTTGTTTTGGGGCAAATGGACTAGTTCTGGAGAACTAGAGCTGTTGACAGCTTCTGTGATTTAGGCTAGTCAGTCCTCAGGTGCTGTGCATTTCTGTTAGCATTTTGTGTCACATAGTGGGTGGATCAGTTGAAAAAGCAGCCCTTTATTCATAAGCCACCTGGTATGTTCTCTCTGGTGTTCAGTTGGGCCAGATACACAGGAGGGTTGTGTAGCAATAAACATATATTTTATATTTGTTTCATTCAGGGTATGTTCCAGTTACTGGTTGTTTAAAATCGCTGTCATGGCTCTGACTTCGTAAGCAAGTTACCAAATATGTGCTCCCGTGAAACACTTAGCGTGCACTATTTCTAAAGCCTTGGTGCCTGAAATTTCCAAAGAGAAATGTAGCTCCTTCCTGCTCTAGTGAAAAACTTTCCTCCTAGGCCCTATTCACGTTCCCTATGCAGTTTTTTGTGCTTTAACAATGTGTATTTTAAAACCAGTGGAGAAAGGAGTTTGATTGAAGAGCGCTTCCTGTGTTCCACACCTCACTGACTCAACTTTTTTGTAGAAACTTGCTAACCATTTCAAGCACAGCTGTTCCGAGAAGGGCAGCAGTGCTGGGTATGGCTGCTCTTTCTGTTTTGAGAGCAGACTCCATGTCTGCTCCTCAGTTCAAACTATCCCTGGAATGTTTGCCTTGGCTGCAGTTCCACATTCGCTTGGCTGAGCTGTGCTCTGGATGACGTAGGGCAGGGGTAGCTCTGTGACTCTTGTCTGAACTGTGGGTTGTTGGTGACAGTAGGAAGTGTTGCAGTTTGCTGAAAAGTATTGAGTTTAAAAAAATGTTTATAAATCACAGTACCCTAACAGGCTTTGGTAAAAAGGCCTGGACTTTAATATTCCATGAAGTAATAGAGCCCCTCTCTATTCAGAGGCAGCCAAGGCATGTTTCCATGCTTGCCTCAAGAACCCTGCACTTCAGGCTAGTGCAAGCTGTGCACTTCAAGTTTCAGCAGGGAGTCATTGTAGCTTTGAATGTAGGAGCCCATGCAGTGATTATTTAATCCTGGATTGCTGGGGGATAGCACTGATGAAATGGAAGGAACGTGGTAACAGATCAGTTTAAAGTCCATGGGAAAACTCTGAGAAAAACGTTTTAGAGCCCTTGATGAGCTCGGATTTTTCATGCAGGACTTTCTTTTTTTCCCTCTCTCTGCAGAAAACATGTGCAGTCCACCTTTTATTTTCTTTGGAACGTTATTGTTCCTAAGCTGACTGTCCTCAATTTTACAGAACATACCCTGCTCTTGAGACCCTGACAGAGCCTCATCAGCTCACAGCCACCCTGAGCTGTGTCATTGGGGTGGCTCGTAGCCTGGTGTCCGGGGGGAAGTGGTTTCCTGAAGGTCCAACACACATGCTACCTCTGCTGATGAGAGCCCTGCCCGGGGTGGATCCCAACGACTTCAGCAAGTGCATGGTGAGTGGGGAGATACCTCCTGTTTTCAGAAGATCATGAGCCACCCACCTAGCATTTTACTGTATTTTATAGAGAAAGATTCTTACGTTTCTGTGAAAGCAGGTAACTTGTGTGGCCAGTATTTCTTAGCCTTTTTATGTATAGAAGTTTAATATTACAGCCCTCTAATTTAGGATAATGCTTTTGGCTCACTGAACAGAGCAAAGTGATTGTGATAAGCACTGTACTGACTTTCTGGGCAGCTCTGCACAACAAGATTAAATAGGTGCTCCAGAGCTCCTAGCAAATATTCCTAGTCTTTTAACATCAAAAGAAAGACCTTTATAATTAGGTTTTCATTAAATTAGGTTCTGAAAGTCCACACCTTCAGGAATTCATATTAATTTGCTTAAAACAATTTCAACATTATAGGGGTTTGTAACTTTA
The DNA here is from genome assembly GCA_035583135.1 of Lophotriccus pileatus. Classification (NCBI taxonomy): domain Eukaryota; kingdom Metazoa; phylum Chordata; class Aves; order Passeriformes; family Tyrannidae; genus Lophotriccus; species Lophotriccus pileatus. The sequence goes on from JAWWES010000115.1 coordinate 4,514,061, forward strand.
AAGTTCAGCACAAAATAATAGTTTCTTTACTTAGAAAACTGAGATTTCTTGTATAGTGCCGACTAGGAAGTTCTATCTATGGAATCTGAAATAACTATTGAAGTTTTGGGGTGCAAGAATTGGGCTCTGGAGGTTTTTTGTTTTAGTATGGTTTGCTTTATCTCCTAAAAATTGCAAAAGCTTTTTAATGTGTAGAATACAATTTACTGAAGAGCTGTTTGCAACTCCCAACAGATTACATTCCAGTTCATTGCAACGTTTTCTACTTTGGTGCCTTTAGTTGATTGTTCATCTGTATTGCAAGAGAGAGATGATCTTTCAGAGGTAAGTTGTGAACACAAAGCTATCACTTAGTTTTCAATTGAATTTCTGGCAGTGTTTGATAAGATACGAATCATGTTTTCTTCTGGGCAGCGTGGTAGAGCTGATATTAGTGTGTAAATTGTGTGTTCTGAGCATTATTTCTTATAGAGAATGTTAAAGTCGAGCGCTTTAATATTTAGATGTCAAAACTTAATTGCTCAAGGGGCCTGTGTAGTGTTGTTTGAGCTTTCCCTGCTTTGGGCAGGAGGTTGGACTGTGTTGTCTCCGGGGTCACTTGCCATGTCAATTTTTGTATTAAAATAGTTTTGTTACTCTTAATTTTTTGTAAGTTCTTCTTACCATAAAACACAAAACAACACCCCCCCACCCCCCCCCGCTTGGTAGTTATTTTAAATAGTGCATTAGGGTTGGAGTTTTTTTCATTTTTTAGAGCTGTTTTCCTCTTTAAGTAAACACCTATTCCTCTTCCCTTTCCTGACTGAGATTCTGTTACTTTCTCTTCAGATGCTTTTTAATCCTCTTCAGCCAAGAGATAGTAACACCATTAGACAGTCTTATCCCCCTTATCACCACACCTGTTTGCTCCCAGAAGACTTTCTGTAGCTCAGAGAGCACCAGTAGCTGCAGTTTGCCCAGAGCAGAAGGTGGATTTCATTGCCCCAGGGCTGCAGCACTCAAAAATCGAACAGGGGTTTGTACCCTGAGGGTTTAATGTGAGTACAGGTGAGCAGAGCCAGCTCTGTCCCCACCTCTGGCACTCACCGAGCTCCTGCTGCCAAGGGGGATCAGGAGCAAGGCCAAAGGTTGTATCCATGGAGGCAGACCTGATTTCACTGCAGAGGTTCTTTGGATAGACATCCAGGCCAGGAAACTGGGGCAGGACAGTGCAAGGAACATGCAATGATTGTCTCATGGAGTGTCCTCGAGTCTGTACAATGGGAAATGTGCTGTGGTCTGTTCTCACTTAGACAGTGGAAGTGGTGTTGAAGTAGTTCATATAGGAAACAGGTTTTGTGTTGTGTTTCCTGGAGAAAAGCCAACCTCTTGTGTTTCTTCTGTGATGGAAAACTGCAGGTGGAAAGAGAATTGTGCTCTGCATCTGCTGAATTTGAGGATTTTGTGCTGCAGTTTATGGATAGGTAAGTGAGCTGAGGAGAGGGGAAAGCTTGGCATGAAGAACTTGGTGATAGACTTTCAAGTTTCACTTGCTAACACTGTACTGCATTTTGTAGATGCTTTGGACTTATAGAGAGCAGCACACTAGAACAAACCAGAGAGGAGACTGAGACTGAGAAAATGACTCACCTGGAGAGTCTGGTAGAACTGGGGCTCTCTTCTACTTTCAGTACAATCCTTACTCAGTGTTCAAAGGACATCTTTAAGGTATGTAGAATGTGGGCTTTCCATCTGAATTTTGTGCCGCAAACAGCTGGGGTGTTTGGATTCTTCCCATTGTGAACTTCCACATTTGACCAGGGAAAGGGCTTGGGGGACAGGAAAGCTTTACTTACATGCATCAGTACAGAGCTCTTGGGTTCTTTGTGCTCTCCTGCAAACTGACAATGAAGTCATTCCAAGAGCTTATTTTGTCCCTCTGTGGGTTCAGGTTGTGATTTTTCGTGTCCTGATCAATGCTGACCTACCTAATCCCCTGCTTTCCTTTTCTCCCTCCCACTTCTTCAGCTGGGCAAAAGGAGATGTTCAAGGAGCTGTTGGATAATGGGATCAGAAAAGTTATCTGGATTAAAATAACTCAGAGAGAGGGGGTGGGGAATCCGTGTCATTACATGGACAGGTTCTTTCATTGTAACTTGGGTTAACACATTTATACCTGCTTTTACACACACACACATATATATATATATATATATATATATATATATATATATATATATATATATTTGTAGATGCCGGGTTTTGTATATCTTGAACCAC
>JAWWES010000115.1:4516419-4529101 GCA_035583135.1 Lophotriccus pileatus
ACACACACAGATATATATATATATATATATATATATATATATATATATATATATATATATATTTGGAGATGCCGGGTTTTGTATCTCTTGAACCACTGCATTGGGTACTTGGTATGATTTTTATTTGGAATCTTCTGGTTAATGTAAACCTTCAGTTAATTCTGCAGTGTCCTTAAGTATTGAATTTGTGTTTTCCCTGTGTTTTCCCTGATTGCTCATTATTCAAGTGTCCATGGGATCCACACTGTGTATAATTCAGCTTGCCTCTCAAGGTATTGGCTGGAAATAAGCTGCTTTAAAACACACCGGGTACTTAAATAGTTGTTAATTTAATTCCTGATTTATTTGTTAAGTAAGGGATGTCTTGACTTTCCTCCACTGTGACTCATGAAATAGCAGTTTTCCTTTTGGGAACTGATTTATTCAGGGAAAAATTCTTCTGTGTAGTTTCTCAGAAGCACCCTAAACTTACATTAGTCAACAAGGTTTATCCACCTTCTCTCTTCCCAAAGGGAATATTTTAGGCATTCCACAGAGCTGCTTTTTCTCTTCTGATTTGTTTGACATGTGCTTCCTGTCTTTTGGTTGTGTACAGATGCCGCTTTCTGTGTGACAGCAAACATTTTGGGATACCTAGCTTTCTTTTTGAAAAAAAACTGACCTCCTTGTCTTTGTGCTCATTTTTAGGTTGCCTTGGAGAAGGTTTTTAACTTTGCTGTTTCAAATATATTTGAGACGAGAGTTGCTGGTCGAATGGTCGCCGACATGTGCCGAGCTGCAGTGAAAGTGAGAGAACATGCTCTAAATCCACTCCATCTTCAGTTTAAGAAGGAAAAAAGCCAGTGCTGCTACTTTTTCCTGTGTAATATCTTGGGTTTTTTCACCTGTAAATACAGGTGGTTCTTAATATTACTTCTTCTGAAATTGGCTGGTGGCACACAGGAGGATTTCAAGGGGTTAATTCACCCAGTATTTTTCTTGCATTTGTGTTAAATTTAAATTTTATTGAGTGAGAGTCATGAAGTCAGGCTATCTGTAGATTGAGTTGGAGCTGAGATGCAGTCTAGTCTTCTGTGTTTTTTGGTGATATTGTTAATTTGTATCAGTGAGTGCCGAGCTCCCTCTGGTTCTAACCTGGGCTGTGTGTGGTGCTGTTTGCAGTGCCGCCCCGAGGAGTCCCTGAAGCTGTTTGTGCCCCACTGCTGCAACGTTATCACTCACCTGACAGTCAGTAAGTCCATCACATTTCTATTGTTACCTGCTTGCTCTTGGGCTGACTTTCCTTAAAGGTGAAATTAGCATCTAAAACTTTGCTGTGTTTTCCCACAACTTCATTTCAACGATGGAAAAGTCCAATGTTTCGTCTAAAAAACCCAAACCATTTCAAGGCAGAAATCTGTCAGGCTGCAGGGCCATGATTCCTTAAAAATGTGACAGTTCAAAATGTCTCCAGACACTCCTCAAATGCAAGATGTTAGGTTGGCTAAAGTGACTTCCAGCTGGCCATGGGGGTGATGGGAGTTGGAAGGGTGCAGTGGGAGGATTGGGAGTCAGCTTTTGGGGTGAAAGATTTCTTGTTTGGAAAAGTTGTCTGCAGTGTGGTTACAGCAGAGATTGTCCCTTGTTCCTCTAGATGATGATGTGTTACATGATGAAGAACTAGATAAGGAGCTGCTTTGGAATCTTCAGCTTTTGTCAGAGGTATTGGAAAGAACATTCTTCCCGTGCTTGTGTGTCACTGAATCCTCTCTAGTGCCCCTGAAAGCAGAAGAAAAAATTCCATTAAACCAAAGTAAATGTATAAATGACACTGCACAGCTTCTGTTTCTAACTTTAAATGGGACATGGGTGGCTGTTGTTTAAAGAAAATACAGTGTGCATGTGGAATGAAGTTAAAGCATTTAATACAAAAATTGAGGAAGAGAGAAAGAAGAGAGATCGATGCAGGGAAAAGCATAAGATGCTTTTGATATAGATATAAGTATTTTTAAAAGAGTTTTTAATTGTATATGAGTATTGCTAGGAAATCTTGAGAAGATGGGCGTCACAGTCCCTTCTGTGTCACTCAAACTTATCAACAGCCGTGGCAGTGGCAGTTCAAGTTGAGCCTTTCAGCTGAATTCAGTGTGACACAGGAACGGCACAGGCTGGACCGAGCCCCTCCAACAGAACTGATGGTTTGCCATGTTCCTCTCCTCTCCCAGATCACTCGTGTGGATGGAAAGCAGCTGCTTGTGTACAGGGAACAGTTTGGGAAGATACTGCAGCGCACCCTTCACTTAACCTGTAAGCAGGGTTACATTCTGTCTTGTAACCTACTGCACCACCTTCTTCGTTCTGCTACACTTATCTACCCCACAGAGTACTGCAGTGTGCCAGGTGGCTTTGACAAGCCTCTTTCTGAATACTTTCCTATCAAGGCAAGGATTTTCATTTATTTAGGATTAGAGGATTTGACTTTTTTTTTTTTTCTTCTTTTTTAACCATACACTGTGTGGCTCGGTTTTATTTGGAGGTCTCTGAACAGAGGCAGCAGCGGTGCAAAGTGTAATTGCAAGATGCTTGGAAATGTAGAGCAAGTGACATGTTGATTAAAATTATGTTGGTAGCAAAAAATGAGTGCTGACTGTTTGGGTAGTTCTGTGGTGGGTTGTGGTGTGTGTTTTACCGTGGTTGCATGACTGCAATAATACACAGCAGGGAGATGGGGCATTGTATAGCGCAGCAGAATAACCAATAAACTGTCATTCTGCTGAGCTTGAGATCAGTGACAGCACAAGTGGCAATATTAAAAGTGACTGAAACTGTCAGAAGTCATGTGCTGGCTGACTGGTAAGATTTGAGGTTGATCTGGCAGTGTTCCACATGAACAGTGCAGCAGTTTCCAGCTGGCCTGTTTGAAAATACCACTGGATTTTGCTGAAAGATGTTCTTTTGCGTAACTTCCCAACTGCAGATAATCCAGTGCTTTTTACTGAAAGCCAGTACTGTTCTATAACTGCTGGGAACATCTATTTGGGCCAGGTAATAATTTCAAAACAAACAAAAAAATACCTTAAGTGCCCCAACACAAAACAGAACAAACCAAAAAAAATCCCCACGTATTTTTTTAAGTTCCTCGTCTGAAATTGAAAAAAATCACAATTAACTTTGATGTTCTCTATGGGACTCTCAAAAGTCTGAGTTGTACTTAAGAATGTGTCTGAATTTGTATCCAGTCAAAGGAATAAGCAAGTTATATTTCAGCTAGACCTGTGCAGTCCTTTTCCTTTTAGTGCTTTCAGATATGTTTTTTTTTTCCCAGGTATGTGTAGATATTATAGAGGTTTGGGATTTCTGTGTGGTTTTATGGTGTTGTTTTCCCTGGAATCGTCAGGATAACTGTGTTACAGCGTTAGCTGGTTCACATTTTGGGGTGGGTTTTTTTTAGTAATATGAAATGCTAATTAAAAAAAAAAAAATAATTTGTTTCATAGATGGAATAACAGTAAATGTCTGTATTTACTGTAGGACTGGGGTAAACCAGGTGACCTGTGGAATTTGGACATCCAATGGCATGTTCCCTCATCTGAGGAAATAAACTTTGCTTTTTATTTGCTGGATACTTTCCTGCAGCCTGAGCTCACCAGGCTGGAGCTCTATGCGCTTGGAGAACTGGAGATGTCCAGGTGAGTGGTGATGGGTGAGATGGAGGAGATGGAGAAGGTGCATTTAGCCACCCACAGGAATTATTGCCAATCATACTGGCACTACAGAAATTAAGGAGCCACATACTGTAATGCTACATTGTCTTTAACATTATTCTAACATTTCCAAGATTTTTGACTTAAGAATACATGGAGCTTGGAAGTGTATTTCATGAAGTGGGTAACATGATTTTAAGCAGAAATAAATATATAGGCCCTTTACCTAGGTATTTAAAGCAAATTCTGGGACAGAATTGTCTTTTTACCAACCACAGATCCCAGTTCATTTGACTGCAGGCAGCAATAAGGAAGTTCTTCCTCCGGACTCTTCCCTTGTCGCTTTGGCACAACCATCTGTGTTCCTAAGCCATGCAGTGGAACACGCCACTGATGTGGCTTGGGAATGTGCCTTTTCCCACTTCCTCCCTCAGAATAGATGGATTCAGTGCCTGGTGTGTCCCTGCAAGGCTGGAGCTGAGTCAGGGAGGTCACAGGCAGGAACACTGTTGCCCAATCCTGTTAAACCCTTAGTGTGAAGCCCTGGCTTCGGTGAGCGTGAGACCATCACGAGTTTACTGTGTGCTGAGGCACCTACAGGTGTCAGAGAGCCCAGGCTGTTTACAGGCATGACATCTCAAGCATTGTTTATTCCTGATGTCAAACCCCCATGTCCTTGCAGCTAAATATACCTCAGCTGATATTTGGTCACGTGGGGTTCTCCCTCCTGCTGCCGAGCAGGGAATGCTGTGTCACATTCCGGCATATTTTTCTGTCTGACCAACTTACCAAAAATAGAAGCTCCTACTTTAGCTGAGATAGGTTTAAAAGGAATTCCTTAGTTCTCTGAATGAACACAGAAACTATTCGTATTGTTGCATTGCAGTTTATCTTCAGACTGTAAAACAGTCACTCACAAAGTGATGGTTCCCTCATCCTCCCCATGGTGGGAAGGAATTGTCTCAGCCTTGGGGTGAGCAGTTATTTCATAGCTTTTGTCTGAGATTTAGATAAAATTTTTCATAGATTTTTTTTTTCTATTTTCACATTAGCTGATCTCATTAGCTGATGTCATTATCTGCACAGTTTCAGAATGTGAAATCTCCCAAGTTTTTCAGAAAATGAAGTTAAATCTTGTGGTTCTGTAATAGAATTGAGTTGGATCAAGCAAGCACAGCTTAATTTCTGCAGTGCTCCCTCCTGTGTTTAGAACAGATGTAACTAAAGATGAAAGCTTTCAGAAAATGTCACAAAAAAGATATGGTTCATCACTTGTGTATTTTCAAGGACTTAACAGATAAGTAACCAGGTTTTCCTCTTTGTTTAAGAGATGATGTGCAGCAGAGTCTTGCCATTGTGCATAACTGCCTCATTGGTTCTGGGAACATTCTGCCTCCTCTGAAAGGAGAAAGGGTGGCTCACCTGTAAGTAAAACCGATTTTGATATCCCATATCTCATTATTTTGATATTATTTTTATTTATGTATCTATTTATTATTTTTATATCTCATGTATGTCCCTAAGGTGTCCCTGCCGCTGACAAACAGTCTGACCCACCTAGGGATGGTTAATTTATACTTGTGAGAACTGAGATGTATTATTAGTAAATCCAAATATCTTTGGGCTTCTAACTTTAAATTTAACTTGTTCAAATGAATTAAATGGCAGTGAAATGCACCTTCTCAATGATTTCTAATCCTTGGTTTGTTCTCATGCAGGGTCCCGAGTCTGGTGTCTTTGGAAGAGACAAAACTGTACACTGGTGTTGACTATGGTAAGTAGATCCTAATTCTGGTCAGGCAGGTTCTAAGTGTTGTTTTCTTTCTCTCTTCCTTTTTCTGCAGTAAAAGCAGTGGGTTCTTTTGAAGACCATAATTTTTATTCTTCTTTGTCTTACATGGGCACTGTTAAAACTGATGAGAGCAGTGTCCTCGGATATATTATTTTTACAATGGTCCATACCGCCAGTTCTGCAGTTCTCTGGCTTTCCCTTGGTTTACTTACCTATAAACTGCTTTTTAAGTTATAATATAACAAAGACAAAATGTTTCATTTTCTTCCAGATTTCTTAAGAGAGAATTACCGAGAAACAATCGCAAGGGTTACAAGGAAGCTGCTGCGTAAGTTTGGTCTCTTCTCTAGCTAAAAACTGCTGTGTTGTGCTTTGTGATCTTACAGATGAGAAATTTTGTTTGCTTTGCCTTTCACTCCTAAATTTAATCATTGTAGAAACATTGTCAATTTTTAAAGGTCTTGGCCTGTCTGATAGTAAGTTACTTTTCTCCCACCTGCAGGCTACATTCTTGATCATTCAGAAGATGACACCAAATCTCTGTTCCTAATAATAAAGGTATGCTTTTAATTTCTAATACTTAGAAATTTATTTCTTGGCTTGTTTTGCAAAATAATCACTCTTACCCTCTCTTTCTTTCCACAGATTATTAGTGATGTTTTACAGTTCCAGGGGTCTCACAAGCATGAGTTTGATTCACGATGGAAAAGCTTTAATCTGGTGAAAAAATCGATGGAGAACAGGGTCAGTGATTCTGCCGTGTAAAGCTTTGGTGAGGGAGGGAAATAGTTCCTGAGTTGCTGATATGATCTTGAAATCTAAACCAAATTATGTTGGTGTGGTTTGGTTTTTTTTTTTTTTTTTTACAGCTTCAAGGAAAGAAACAACATATCAGAGCTCTGCTGATTGACAGGGTTATGTTGCAGCATGAGGTAATTCTTCCCCCTCAATCCTTACTAATTACTTTCCTCGAAAAACTGATTTGCATAGTTTGCTAAATGTCATCATAACAATAATCCTGCACTAGTGTTTCTTTTATATGTGTGAAATGTAAAAACAGTCTGTCCTTTATTTGTGTTCTCCATGAGTTTAGCTGAGAACGCTAACGATGGAAGGCTGTGAATATAAAACTTCCCACCAGGAGATGATCAGGGATCTTCTGTGTTTGTCCACGAGCTCATATGGTCAGGTAAGGAACAGCCGCTTTTACAGTGACACATAAGCAGTGTTTTATTGATCTGTTCCAGTGGTTATATATTTGAAATCTGTTATTTTATCAGTTTGCTTTTCAAATGACCTTAAAAACATGTTGTTTGTGGCAACATAAAGAATTCTCTTTAACTCTGTAGCTGTTCTCAAGTAAATGCCAGAAAGAAGAGGTAGGTTTGTATGAACAGCTCTGAGGAGAGTGAGGTGTTCACAACCTCCTGCAAGTAATTTTGTCTCTGCACAAATACATTCTGTGCATAAGTAACTGAAATGGATGAGGTTTTTTTAGTCCTGTTTTTTGTTTTAGGTGATCTCTTAGTAACGTCTCTGTCCCCACAGGTCAGGAGTAAAGCTCAGCAGGCATTCTTCACAGCTCTGGGGACCTACAACTTCTGTTGCAGAGACATCATTCCCTTGGTTCTGGAGTTCCTGCGTCCTGACCGGCAGGATGTCACCCAAAAGCAATTTAAAGTACTGGCTCCTTCTATTTGTGTTGTGTCTCTTGAAAGAGCCTTCATAGGGGAATTTGTCTTGGTGAAAGTGCTGCTTTATACCAGGATCACCAATATTTTCATGGCTTATGCATGACTAGTGTAAGGAATTACTTGTATTGGATCTGTTTTCAACAGGAATTTTGTGTTCATGTACATTCCTGATTTCATTGTTTGCTCAGGTATTAACAAAATATATGTTAACACCTATTTTTAACTTCTGAAATGGGAATTGAGGAGCTGTAGTCAAGGTGGCAGCACTCATGAAGCAGTTGTGAATCATCTCCTCTAATGCAATTCAGAAATCAGCCATTCTGGGGACAAATTAATTGGCAAGGCTTCCAATCTCATTAAATGAAGAGGAATCTGTGAGAAATCTTAAGTATTTTGACAGTGAGGCCATGTAGCTGAATGTTTATGGGACATTTGGATGAGTTGGTAACTGCAGATGAATTTTCTTTCTGTACTATGACACAGGACCAAGGCTTTAACCTTCCAAAACCCCCTTTTTCCTTTCCCAGGGTGCCTTATATTGTCTCCTTGGAAATCACAGCGGGGTGTGCTTGGCAAACCTTCACGACTGGGATTGTATTGCACAGACGTGGCCAGCCATTGTCTCCTCTGGGCTTAGCAAAGCCATGTCCTTGGAAAAACCATCCATAGTCAGACTCTTTGATGACCTGGCAGAAAAAATCCATCGGCAGTATGAAACCATTGGGCTGGATTTTGCAGTAAGTGACAGGTTGCACAGGGTTAATTAACAGAAGCAACCCATAAATGACTTTTGTTCCTAATGAAATACTAAAGTTTATTCTTACCTGTTTTTTAAAATAGAATAAAACATGTACTGGGCGGGCACAAAGGGTTGAGTTCCCTACTTCAGACCTTGCTCTCTGGCAAGGAAGTTCTGTTCTCTGCTTATTTCAAAGCAGCCATTAAAAAATTTTAAGTAAAATCCCAAATCTTTTCATTCCCTGCCCCTAGGTCCCAGAGAAATGCATGGGGGCAGCTATTATGCTGCAAAAGTCAGTTCATCCCGAATCAGACTTCACAGGCCTTGGATCTGAGGAAATCCAGCTGGGAATTCAGCGACAGAAGGAGAAGAGTGCTGAGGCTCTGCGGTGAGTTCAGCCTCCCATTACACCACTTTAATGTGCTCCTGCACATTAAATGGAGTCATCCAGAAGGACTCAAGTGACAAATCCACAGTGCCCGAGGAGTGGTGGGGCTGTATCTTCTCTCTTGGCTTGGCAGCCTCTGCCCTCTGGGCTCATCCATCCTTCCTTCCTTCCTTGGCAGCCTCTGCCTTCTACCCTCCTGTTTCCTTTTGCCTTTGCTCACCTGTTGTTAAGGAGCTTTTATTCTGTTTTAACTGTTTCTGTCAGTACCATCTGGCTGATGATTCCCTCTCTTTCTCTCAGAAACTATGAGAACTTGGTCAACATGCTGCTGGACTGTGTGGAACAGAGAAACCTGTAAGTGTCCCTCTCTGTGCATGAGAGTTGTTTTGGGGTGGATTGGGGGTGGATACATCATTAAATATCTGTGGCATCCAGGAGGGCAGTTAGCATGGTCTTGGATTCATTTCCACTGGGAGCTTGATTTGTTAATATAAGGCATCATCACATCTTGGAGTTAAACTTTTTCTTTAATTAGTCTGGCCCGTTACTGGGGGTTTTAACATTTTTTTGTCCTGGGAACAAAGCTCTGGCTCTGTGTGTGTAATACTAATACTGACATCCAAATATATTCTAATTCTTACCATAATATTTGTGTTTAAAAGCTTGTGAAAGGATATCTCTGTAGGTCTGTGTTTTACATTGAAATGCCAAGATGAGAAAGCCACCGTGAACTCAAATGTTTGCTGGCACTTGTGTGCGCTCAGAACACTGGAGGGCATAGGAAATGTTAGTCCAAGTGTATTTATATCGCCTTAACACATAAAATACTTTCTGAGCAAGCCCAGTACGTGCAGCTGTGGTCCTTACACTGTGTTCTGAATACCTGGGGGGTTTTTAGGCCCTGGAAGTTCGAGCACATCAGCATTGGCTTCCTGTCCCTGCTGCTGAGGGATGACAGGCCCCTGCCCGCCCGTGCCATCAGGTTCTTCGTGCAGTGTCTCAACCACGACGCCATCGTGGTCAGGAAGGTAAATCCCAAATAGCTTCCTTTTGCTGTGCAGCTCCCTGGGGTCTGCTGGGATAAATCATGGAAAGGGAGGTGGATCTCTCTCCCCCCCCTTCCAGCCATGCACGTGTGCAACGTTCCTCATCCCAGGAGATGAGCCTTGGCAGTGCTGTAGTGTGACATATGTAAAGTCTGTAAACTGTGAAAGTGTGGGATGTAACCAGTCCTCCTTATTTATTTCAGAATTTCTTCTGCAGATGGCTTCTTTTCCCACCTGCACTTTATTGTTTGAAGGGAGCCATCTATGTGTATTATTTGTTCTGATGTTCCTCAGTGAGGCTCAAAACTTCACCTTTTCCTCCCCCCAAATTATTACAACAATATTAAATTAAAGTTAGTAAACCAAAATGATTAGTGGGGAGGTTTTTCTGGGCTATAAGGTCCTGTATATCTCCTGAAATAACAAGGAGTGGTTCCTTTTGGCTGTGACCAAGTTCACTCCAACGTTCACTGGGTTTTTAGGGATGATGAGCCACATCCATGTAGGGGGAAATGTATGGAATGGATACATTAATGGGCATTTCTTCCTTTCAGGTGGCCATCTCAGCTGTGGCTGGGATTCTCAAGCAGCTCAAGAGAACACACAAGAAAGTGCCCATCTGCCCTTACGAAATAAGTAGGTTTTATTTAATATAAGCAATGTCTTACGTTTATCCTAAGATGTTTCAAAAAGCTTTTCTGGTTAAATTAAACATAGAATCTCAACCTTTTAATTTTTCTCTTGTTGTTAATGTCCTAAGCAAATAGGTGTATATTATGTAGGTAATATAATTGGTGATTTTTCAGTTTTGGGCTTGTTTTTTTTTTCAAACAGTCCTGCATTTGTAAGGGTGTATATTAAGCCATTCACTTCTTAAAAGTGAGTTAAAACTTCAAAGATTGTCCTTTCAGAAAGCCTTGTTACCTGTGAGAATTTACATATCTCCTTTTTGATTTTTTTGAAATAATTTCAAATCCCATGAATTAATAGAGGGATCTCTTCCATTAGTGTTCCTTGCAGTCTCCCGAGGCAAATTGCTGCCCAGATTTGGGGGAGTGGGACACAAAAGCTCTTTAGAACCTTTTAGTAAATGACACTGAAGTTTGCTGGGACCGTTCATGAGCAAGTCTGATGTGGAATGAATTCCTGTGGGAGCAGGTGGGAGCCCAAAGCCTTCCAGGATCCAGGCTGGTGACAGACCCGACAACCAGTGGCTGCACTACAACAGCCAGAGCTTACCAAAGACCAGGGAAGCTTGGGAATCCTGTTGTTTTGTGGAGAAAACACACTGGGGGTACTACACCTGGCCACAGTGAGTACCGTCATTTGGGTAGAGCTGGGAGAGTCAGCAGGAAGAACCCTGTGGGAAATTCAATGGTGTTTTGTTACGATACTTAATTTTTTTAGTTGAACCATAAAAAATACTGTGTATTTTGTCCTTTTTGCTGCTTGTCTGTTTGTAATAATAATTCTGTTGTAGAGCAAAACCTTTAGTAACAACCTTCATTCTTTTGTCGTAAATTGTCTTGTTAAGTTTTGATCTTTTGGGGGCTGAGTTATCCCCAACTCCAAAATATTTCTCACCCTGTTAATTGAGAATATAGAAATACTGAGAATGTAGAAAATAACCATAAGGTTTATTTTACTTCGGAATGTGCTACTGTGTTTTTATTTTTTCGTATTCAGAACCATGACAGTGTATGCTCCAGCTGAGTATCAGCCAAAGCTTGGCCGAAGGAGAGATGAACTGACAGAGGTAAGAGCTGCAGGTTTGTGGGGTTTTTTTAATACTATTTCTCCCCTTTCTTCTTTTTATATTGCCCACAGATCCCTGTGGAGATCTCTCTACACCTAGATCCCCACAAGGCACTTTTAATTGTATTTTTCTACTTCATACTGTGTCAGAAAGGAAAAGAAATTATTGCTTTGATGTATTGCAGCTTTTCTGTCAGGAGTTGTGGAATAACTGTATTAGTGAGCACTTCCTTGTTCCCTTTCACACCATTATCAGGGTTTAGAACAAGGTAATTAATGACAGTGGGAAGGACTAATTTGCAGGGTTTGTGCGTGAAAGGAAAGACAATCCAAAGTCATTAATAAAGATAATCAGGAGCCTTGGAAAACATTACCTAATATTCCCTTTAAAATGAGGGAGGGAAATGGATGGCCAAGATGTGATTTTGGCCAAAAATAGAATGAAAATGAAATACAGGACTTGGAAGGATTGGGATATCACTGTGACAAGCAAACACCACCTCGAAGCTAATTCTTTTTTTATTTCTTCCTCTTACAGGCAGAACAAATTATATATGATCACTTTTCTGATCCCAAGTTCGTTGAGCAGTTAATAAAATTTTTGTCTTTAGAAGACAGAAAAGGAAAGGACAAATTTAATCCTCGCAGATTTTGCCTCTTCAAGGTAACCAGAGTTCAACAACTAAATTGCTTCCACTTAGCAGAGCGTGGAAAAGCCCCAGACTGCCTGGCTTATACCCCACTGTTGCAAAATGTTGATTTTTAAAGCTGCTCTGGGTAATCCTATTAATCCTCTCTTCTGATTAACTGCTTAGGGAAACATATTTGGAGTGATATAATAGTCTGCAGGACATGGGGGTATAATTCTGTTAAAGCAGCAAAGTCATTTCACTTTCTGCATATTGAAATCTCGGTATAATTCACCACCTTGTGTTGCTCACGGAAGGGCAGTGGTTCAGACGATTCCTGAGGACACTTTCCCCTCTTGTTTTCCAGGGCCTTTTCAGGAACTTTGATGATGCCTTTTTGCCAGTTCTCCAGCCCCATCTGGAGCAGCTGGTTGCAGACTCCCACGAGAGCACCCAGAGATGTGTGGCTGAAATCATAGCTGGGCTAATACGGGGTTCTAAGCACTGGACCTTTGAGAAGGTGCTGAACTAGTGATTTTTGAGTGATTCTTGGAAGTTAAGGAGTAATTTTGAATTATTAACCCAATATGAAGCTGGGGATTTTTAATGTGTCACCTGGGTCCAAGAGAGAACTGGAAAAGGCTGCAGCACTTGGTGCTTCCTTGCCAAACTTGGAGCACAACTCACAGCTTGGCTTAATGTGTGTTGTTACTTGGTGTTACTGACATGTTTCAATATTAAAACCAAGCAAGAGCAGTTTGCAGGTGTGGAGATGGTAGAGCTGCTATGGCTTGTGATTTCCAATCAGAGTAAGAGCTTATGTCCCCTTGGACTTTACTTAGTCCAGACCTTGCTGAATTTCTGTGCCAAAAATAATACTGAGAGAATCAGTTCCTTGATAAAACAATAAAGAAGGCATTTTAGTATCCGAGCTGGATTTCTTAAGTAGAAAAAAT
>JAWWES010000115.1:4529201-4542671 GCA_035583135.1 Lophotriccus pileatus
TGAGAGAATCAGTTCCTTGATAAAACAATAAAGAAGGCATTTTAGTATCCGAGCTGGATTTCTTAAGTAGAAAAAATTCTTGTCTTTTGCCTTTGTGCAGGTGGAAAAACTTTGGAAGCTTCTATGTCCCTTGCTCCGAACAGCTTTATCCAACATCACAGTGGAGACCTACAATGACTGGGGCACCTGCATTGCAACCTCTTGTGTAAGTGCCCCATTTGCTGTCCAGTAAACCTGGATCCCCTGTGGAATTAGATTCGTGGGAAGCAGGGTCAGGAACAGGCCTCAAATACCTTGGGTCAATAATTCTGTCAAGTCACTCAGCAGAGCTCAGTGTAGTTTGTCAGCCAGAACCCTCATTAGCAAAATTCAGATGTTTTTATTAATGTCTATCAAAAATGAAGCTAAAATTCTGTCTATTCTATTTACCAGTTAATTAAAACTGTGTATGGGTTTATAGGGTTTTCGTCCTATTGAGGGTTCGTTGTGAAAAAATATTTACTGTTGCACTTGCATAATAGAGTGAACCCAAGGAAAGTAAAGAAAATCTCTGTCCAAACTTTCCTTGTTTTTACATTTGTTATTCATTATCTACACTTAAAAAATCTCCCATTTCCTTATATCTCTGTTCCCTGTTCCTTTTCAGGAGAGCAGAGATCCCAGGAAACTGCACTGGTTGTTCGAATTGCTGTTGGAATCTCCACTGAGTGGGGAAGGAGGATCATTTGTAGATGCCTGGTAAAATTAATTTTAACTGTTTTATTGTGGCTGAGTAAAAAAGGAGGTGAAGCAGGGGATAAGATGTGTTGAGAGGATGCTGTGCCAACTGCCTTGGGGTGGGGAACAAAGGGGCTGCTTCCCAATTAGCTTTGCCATGAAATGGCAGGTTCTTTGTGATTATTTTTTAATCTAATTCAGACTAGTTAACAGGCTGGGAAGGTTTGGAGCTTGTGTAGAACCAATACTGCTGTTTCCTTGGGTGATTTTTGCACATCTTTGCATTCAGCTCCCTCAGAGACACTTGGGGGCACGTTCCCAGGCAGGGCTGGGAGGGGCTGGGGGAGCAGGAGCCATTCTGTGTGACTGCAGCTGAGCTGTTCTCCTTCCCAGCCGCCTGTACGTGCTGCAAGGGGGCCTTGCCCAGCAGGAGTGGAGGGTGCCAGAGCTACTGCACAGGCTGCTCAAGTACCTGGAGCCCAAACTCACCCAGGTGTACAAAAACGTCCGAGAGAGAATAGGAAGGTCAGTGTTCTCTGCTGTTCTTGCTGGTTGGGGATTTTTTAACTCTTTGTTTTATTGGGGTGGTTAAGGATCTAAATAATTACACTGGAAAGCATTAATACTGGTAACAGAACTTAGATAAACTATTAACAGACTTGCTTCAGAAACTTCAGATGATTTCTCTGGTTTTCTTTTTTTTTCATAGAATCACAGAATGGTTTGGGCTGGGAGGGACCTTTAAAGATCATCCAGTCCCATCCCCTGCTATGGTCAGGGACACCTCCCACCATCCCAGGTTGCTCCAAGCCCCGTCCAACCTGGCCTTGGACACTTCCAGGGATGGAGCACCAACAGCTTCTCTGGGCCACCTGTGCCAGGGCCTCACCAATTTACTGCATACGACCCATTATGTTTATGTCTGATAACTTTGAAGCTCTTAAAAAAACCCCCAACAAACACCCCCAAAAAACCTCCACAGAAAACCCACAAGACTCCCTCCCCCCACAAAAAAAATCTCCAAAACCCAAAATTACTGTGTCTAAGACCTAATAAGCCAAAAATAACAGGGACTCCTTTAGAGAATTGAAGTCCTTTTAGTGACTCAAAACCGAGTTGCAGATCAATTTGGAGAGGAAGCGTTGTAACTTAGTGATGGTCTAACCTGATTGATTCAAATATCTACAAAGAGGGTGTTTGAGGAACATTTGGTTTTAAATAAATTTGAAGTGAAGATGAGAGGAAATTTTCTGTAAGTGTTAAGCTTGAAAGGTCACTAAATTGATCTGGATTCACTTGTGAGTCAGAGATCAGTGTGTTGTCCAGACAGGAGTGGTGCTGACTGTGTGCTCTGCTTTGCTTTGTTTGCTTTCCTAGTGTATTGACCTACATATTCATGATTGATGTTTCCTTGCCAAATACTGCTGCAACTAAATCTCCTCGTGTCCATGAATTCACTACCCGGATACTTGAAAACCTCAAACCCCTCATGGAAGCGGATGAAGAAATTCAGAATCACGTCATGGAAGAGAATGGAGTTGGGGAACAGGATGAGCGAACTCAGGGCATTAAACTCTTGAAAACTAGTGAGTTCCTGAGGTTAAGGAATGGGTGTTTGGGGACACTGTGCAGTTGCACTAGAGGATTTCTCCTCTTGTGTCTGCTGTGACACTGGAGCTCTTGTTCCCGGGGTGGGATTTATAAAGTCACCTCGAGGGTCAAACTGAACCACTCTAATGTGGGAAAAACTCCCAGGGGGCTCTTGCAATAAATGTGGTGTGTAACTGGTTTGGGGGTTGTTACTGTTCTGAATCAGTGATCATGTTACTACATTTATTGACTCTTTATCAACAGTTCTGAAGTGGTTGATGGCGAGTGCAGGACGGTCTTTTTCTACAGCTGTCACAGAGCAACTCCAGCTTTTACCTTTGTTCTTCAAGGTACATCTTTTAACTTCTTCTTTATTAGTAGGGGCTTGGAACTGGATCATCTTTAAGGTCCCTTCCAACCCAAACTGTTCTCAAGGGACCTTGAGTTATTTGCTTTTGTTCCCTGATTACACAGTTCTTCCTGAGTGTCATCCTTCTCCTAATTCTTGTGTTCTTTGGTGAAGCTGGGTCATCCAGTGCTACATATCTGAAATAATCCAGACTTACTTACCCCAAGGATGTGTCCTTGTGTAAACATAATCGATTATGGAACAATAATGATTTACTTTAGTGAAAGTGAGCTCGATAAATCTTCCTTTCAGCTTTAGACTTAGATTTACAATATGAGATCAGTTGGATTTGATACCAAGAGAATTGCAGTGGGGACCAAAGTCAAAAAGTCAAAATCCTCCTAAAGAGCTTCAGACCAGCCATACTTTTCAGATGAATAAGAAATGGGGCAAGGAACAAGGAACTCTTGATTATTTACTTTTTTTCAACTGTTGAGAATATTTTAATGTTACACTGATTTGTTTTTCCCGGTTAACTTCCAGCAATATATTAAATTTATTTTTCCCAGACAACTGTCCTTTTGTGGGGTTACCCTTTCTTTCAGGATTTTGCTGCTGCCAGTGGTTCCTCACTAACAGTACCCTTGGGTTTTGTTCCCTCTCTGCAGATTGCACCTGTAGAAAATGACAATAGTTATGATGAGCTCAAGAGAGATGCAAAGATGTGTCTGTCATTGATGTCTCAGGGTTTGCTGTATCCTCAACAAGTGCCTTTGGTACTTCAGGTGCTAAAACAAGTGAGTGTGGTCTGAACGGCTTAAAGCTTGTTCCCTGCCTTTTATTCAAGATTATTCGGTAGCTGTAATTCTAAGAGAATCAAATACTGATTTACATGTGAAAGGAAAAGGGTTTATTTCAAGTGGTTTAGAACTTCCTGTAAACAGCAAATGTGTTTTATTTTGTTTCCTGCTTACAAACCACTTTGTTTTGATAAGAAATTGAACTGCATCTTAGTAAGTTCACATTTGGCTCAGTAGTGGATCAGCTGAAGTTCAACATGTCTCCTCATGAGCATAACAGTTCAAAATCCAGTTTCAAGAGGAATCTTCATATAAAGAAGTGTCCTTTAAACTGATTTTTTTTAAACAGTTTTACAGTATATTTATATTAAATAAGTCTGCTCTGGAAGTGGAGACTATAAAAATCATGACTTCAGTAACACTTGCTTGCCCCCAGTGCCTGAGGTTATGTAAACATCAATCAGTTACCAACAATAACGTATATGACCCCAAAATAAAGGTTTATTTGAGCGTGAGTGAACTCCACAAAATTTTCTCTCGGTTTTGGACTTAGATCTGAAGTATGAAATGACTTGTATTTGATCTCTTTGAGACCACAAGGGTGTATGAATCAAAACCACCTAAACAAGGGAAGTTCTTTGCAACTGCTGCAGGAGCTTTTTTTTCTCTCAAATACGGTTGGTTTTACCCTGGGCAGCTGCTGGTTGTCTCACCCTGATTTACCCCTCCTTGCAGACAGCAAGAAGCAATTCTTGGCACGCCCGTTACACCATATTAACCTACCTCCAGACCATGGTGTTCTACAACCTCTTCATCTTCCTCAACAACAGCGAGGCCGTCGACGACATCAGGTGGCTGGTCATACAGCTCCTGGAGGACGAGCAGCTCGAGGCAAGGGCTCCCTTCTCTGCAATGCTTTCTTTCGGTGCTGTGGCAAGTGTCATGGAAGCGCTGCCAGCTGTAAATCAGTACAGCAGGTGTTTCCAGCTCAGCGTTCCTCTCACAGATTTGGTGCATTGCTTGGTTTCAGTAGAGCTGAAATAGAGGTGTTATAATTTCACTTTAAATATCAGCATGTGCGGTGGGACAAATTCAACTTCCAGCAAGGTAAAATGCCCCCCCTGTGTGGACAGTGTGTAAACCCACTCACTATGTATTACTCCATAGGTCTGCTTCCTATTTAATCATATCAGCTTAGGTGCAGTATTTTTACCATTACTATACACATCAAGCTCGCTATGGCTGAGGGTTTGCATTAAATGCTGTGAATTTAAGCCATGCACAGTGAAGAATCTGTGGTGTTAATCTCCAGTCTGGTCCATCTCCCCTTTACCACCATTTCTACTGGTGTTTGTGCAGCTGGAAAATACCAATGAAATCCTACTTTTGAGAGCTTTTCCATCTCTAGAAGAAAGAGAGGGTTCTGCAGCACCTTGCAATCCTCTCTAAGTTGTTTGTCAGAACACTTACCTCATAATCTCCTATAATTTTGAAAAACTCCCTTTTATTCACTTGAATGCAATTTATCTTGTTATTTTAAATGTACCAAATGATTCCTCTGCCCTACAGAGACGTGGAGCCAAAGAGCTGCTCTGTGTTCAGAACCACTTGCAGTCGTGTTGTTGCCATGGAAGCTTTCACTTTTCTTTGAAAAGTAATCTTGTTCTTCCTTGGTAATAACTGACAAGATGCAGTATCCTGCAGAGTAATTCCTGTGCAGCTTTTGGATGCTGGATTTTTAAGATGAGCATCCTCATCTTTAGCTAGGATTTGGTGTGTTTACCCTGCAGAACTCAGGGTTTGGTTCTTGGATTTTAAGATACTTTTTTCTTGTTTTGATACAAAGGTCCAGTCCGTCTTTTTGTTTTAATACAGAGTGTGCTGAATGCACTCATGTCTTGATAAACATTTGTCATATACACTGCAATGGGAGTATTTTCTCTCTGTTTCAGTACCCCTTGCAACTTCTGCAGTTGGGTTTGGCTTGTGCTGCTCAGTGGTTTTGTTCTGACATTCCTGCAGTTTTACAGAGCTTGGTCAGTTCTGCCCAAAAACCCCAAATCCCGTAGTTGATTGGAAGATTCCTGTGCCATTCCTGTGTAGCTTTTGTATTCCATAAGTAATCATGTGAGTGTGATGATTTATAAATTACTTAGTGTCAGATGTGATAAGTGATTAGCTTCTTTGTATATGGTTTTAAAGGCTTTGCTTCTAGTTGCTCCTTGCAGCAAAGTGTTCCTTCTGGGTAGATGATTAATTTAGGAATTAAAGTGGTTTTAATGCAGGGAGCAGTGGTGTAAATAAGCCCAGCTCACTTGGGGCCTTGCTCACTTTGCAGCTTAGCTGCTTTGCGTGCTGGCTCTGGCATTAGCACATCGTGTTTCATTTAAAGGCTCAGCTCCTCAGGGACTCACAAATTGCTGATAAACAACACTGGCAGGCTCTCACTTCATCCTTCCCCAGCTATTAGCAAAGTGGATCACGTTTGAATAATACCTGGTAGAAATTGAAATGGAGCAGAGCGAGGTCTCGAGGGCTTATTTGAACTTGCTATCTTTAATTATGGCAGCACTTGCAGCTGTACTTATTGTTTTGTGGAGGCTCAGAACATTGTGTTCGAGGATATAATTTATTATAATCTGCTGCACTGGATTCAGAGCGCTGGGAGGTGGTTGTGCTCCACAGAGACAAATGTTCTGTTTGCAGTTACCTGTAAGAGAATGTTCTTCCCAAAAATCTGTTGGCTGCTGTCAGTGGTTCCATGAGTCCGTTTGATTTGCAAGTTTGGAAATGGGAGGAGGTTTTTGGCAGCTCAGAATTACTGGAAGCGGCAGTGGGAGTTGGAGGGACTCGGAATTTAAATATGATCTTACAGTTCTGTGAATTCGTGGCTTTGGGAGCGTTGAGGAGATGAGAGAATTTAGTAATCCTGAGAAATTAGTCATTTGTTTTTAAGAGCAGCTATGAGTTGGCTCTCCTTGGAATCCACTGACAAGGTGGATATTGTAAAAGAAATGGAAAAGGAGGTCTGTATTTTGAGTAGTTTGGAAACTAGATGAAAACTTAGTTTACTCTTCTTCTCTGGGGTTTCTGTGTTACCAGAGAGAATGTTATTTTTCCAACCTGGAATTGTGTTTTTATTCAGGTAGTGCAAAGGTCTGGTACTTGGGGCAAGGAAGTTTATCATTCTGGGGCATTATAGAACTGAATTGTTGACCATAAACCACGGAAGCTATTTATTGTGGCTTATTAATCCAGCATCTGTTGTGTCTTTCAAAGAATTCCGGTGCTACAGGTAGAACAAAATCAGCTGAGTCTCCTGAACATCCCTTCTGCCTTCTCTTAGAAAAGCTCTTCTCTTTCTGTCAATTCTGCATTTGGAGGGGAAAACTAAATGCTTTTGAATAAAGGACTCTTTAAAAGTGATGTTAATACAGAATCTGTTAGGGATTTTTAAAGCATGTTGAGTATTTGTGGTGGTGCGTCTTGGTCTCAGTCCAAGGTTGTTTTTGAACTTTTTGAAGCTCCTCTGCTCTGTGATGTCATTTCTGTGTCTATCTGTGGTACCATGGACTATGATATCAAGTAGTTCAACGATAACTATTTACATCTGTGATATGGTTATTAACAGTGGAGTTAAATTACATCATTTGTTTGAGTAGCAGGTCACTTTATGACAAATTATGTGAAAGTCCTTATGTATTATGATAGCCCTCCAGTAACCAACTAACAGTTTGAGAGAACAGCATAAAACTGTAAGGGCTTTTCTTGGGTGTAGTTTGGGCACCTGGCCTGGCTGAGTGTCCCAAACCCCCTTTTCCTGCTGTGCTTGTGGGGCCATTAACTGTGTGTGCTGCTGTGCCCAGGTGAGGGAGATGGCAGCCACCACGCTCAGTGGGCTCCTGCAGTGCAACTTCCTCTCCATGGACCAGCCCATGCAGACACACTTCGAGCAGCTCTGCAAGATGAGGCTACCCAAGAAACGGAAACGGGACCTGGGCTCCGTGGGGGACACCATTCCTTCTGGGGGTAAGGGAATGATGGAAGCAATGTGGGGGGAAAGCAGTGCTTCGTGCTACACAGAGTCTGCCAGCGCTGCAGCGATGGGGCTCGTCCTGGGGCTAAGCAGCATGTAGGGAAGTAATATGTACCTGGTAAAACATAACACTATGGGGATGTTTTGCCTTCCTAAGCACTCATAGTGGCAAATCACTTGTCCTTCTGTACCTTATGCTGTGTTTCTGTCTGTGTAGTGCAGATCCCTGTTTCACATCCTTATCCTTGTTAAGTGCTTCAAGAATTTGGTGTACAAGCATAAATGATGAACAAGAATACACAGCAAAAGCAAATCATGTTTTTTGCTATGTGTATGTTAAACTACTTTCTTACTCTTAGAATTAACCCTCAAGAGATTTTTCCATATCCCAGCTCACAGAGTTAAGGATGCAGACAATTAGGGATAGCAAGTTCCTCAGTAAATAAACTTTCTTAACTGTTACAACACATTTTTACCTTCTATT
This sequence comes from Lophotriccus pileatus, assembly GCA_035583135.1. NCBI lineage: Eukaryota > Metazoa > Chordata > Aves > Passeriformes > Tyrannidae > Lophotriccus > Lophotriccus pileatus. The sequence goes on from JAWWES010000115.1 coordinate 4,537,178, forward strand.
TTTAGTAGTGTGGGTTTTATTCTAAAAAAGAAAACAAAAAACAATAAAACAACCAACCAAACACAAAAAATCCCCACTAAACAACCAACAGAAAAACAGAACAAAAAACCCCTTAGACTTAGTTTGCAACTTTGGCTTCTGACTGGACATTTAATGCATGGGAGTCACAACCATTTGACTCAGAAGTCTGGGTTTCCACATTGTCCATGGTGTCATTCCTGAGCTGTTTGTGAGTTTCCTTGAGAGAGGGAAGCTCACTGGAAATGTTTATGAAGCATCCAGCAGATGAATTTCTTACATGTTCTTGCATTAGAAATCGCAGGTAGAGGATGAATGTGGGATTCTGTATGAGCAAGCAGAAGCAATGTGGAGATCCACACGTTTGTGTGTGTAGAACTGTCTGGATTCCTGCAGAAGGTGGAGATGTCTGCCCTGTCTGTGGGGGGATTTGCTGTTCTGCATTGCCTTGGTGTGATCTCCTGCCCTGTGCTCGCAGAGCTGGTGAAGCGCCATGCTGGCGTCCTGGGGCTCAGCGCCTGCATCCTCTCCAGTCCCTACGACGTGCCCACCTGGATGCCCCAGCTCCTTATGGATCTCAGTGCCCACCTGAATGATCCTCAGCCTATTGAGGTAAAAACAAACACAGTGAAAATACACTTGGCTCGCTTTTAGTTCTCCTTTCTCAGAAAAAAATAGGAACCTGTTAAGAAACTCAGTGTCTGCTGCTTTTACTAAATGATTCCAAGTAGTGTGAAATCATGGACTGCTTTGAAGTCTGTTTTGTGGTAGATTTGTCCTTGTTTTGAAGTTTAAAACATAAACTGAAATCTGCAGGAACTGTATTTAAAATGTGTGTGTATATATGTATATTATTTGGTATTAAAAATGCCCCTTTTATGAATGCCATTCTAGAAGACAACCTGAACCAAAACTCAGTCTGAAATTCTTAAAACAAAGTTTTATAAGCAGCCCTAGAATTAAGTTTTTAATAAACTAGTTGCCCTTAACTCTATTTTTTTGTTCTGTGTTGGGTTTTGTTAACCTTTGCTGTTTTAGAGGAGGGAGCTGCAGAATTCCTTAGATTTAGCAAACTTTGCTGTGGTGTGACTTCCTGAATCAGGAAACTGAACTGATGGGACTTTTCTTTTGTTAATTTAATAATAATCTTCATTATTTTAGTAAGAGGATTGTTTTCCTCTGATTTGTTTCTGTGAACCTACCATCCACTTTCTCATGTTTTGAGACCCAAGGAAAAGAGCAGGAAAAAGCATTTTGCTTTTACTTCATAAGAATCTCTTACTGTTTTCCGCCTCAAAACTGTACATGCAGGAATCCTTTTTATGAGTGTTGGAGTCATGACACCGGTCAAAAGACCTGTGAAAATTAAAATACTGGGCTTAATTCCCCAAGAGCCCTCCTGAGCTTTGGTTCTGCCCCAGCCCTTGGTGAGGCTGAGCAGTTCTGTTTGTTGTATTGCACGTGTTTTGGGGTCTGTAGGGGCCAGGTCTCCATCTGCCGTGTGTTCTGCAGATGACTGTGAAGAAGACGCTGTCCAATTTCCGGAGGACCCACCACGACAACTGGCAGGAGCATAAACAGCAGTTCACGGATGACCAGCTCCTGGTGCTCACTGACCTTCTGGTCTCACCCTGCTATTATGCATAGGTAGGTGAGCTGATGTGTTGTGACATCAGTTTACAGACGTGTCAGCCTGAGGAATCCTGCTCCAGCTCTCCAGTGGAGCATGGGGAGAGTAGGGGGAATCTCTCACTCTGGAACAGCCAAATCTGCACCCATTGCCCCTGCAGTGGCCTTGGTCAACACCAGATTTGTCCTGATTAAATACTGCCCATCTCTGTGTGTCCCTGTATTACCCCAGTGCTTTGCTAAGACATTTACACTTGTTTTCTTGACTACTGATATGCCTTTTCTCTGTTTTCTGCCAGTTGGCTGCCTTTTAAATGCCTGGCAGCGTCCCCAAAGGGGAGGTACATGTTGCTTTGTGCTCCTGGCGCCTGTGAGGACTTTAGCTGCCACCCAGCCCAGTATGTCACCTACATCTCTGATGGGGAATGGCTGCTGCCACACCGTTTCCTCTTCCACCCTGCCAGGTCTCCTCACACAGGCACGTCCCCAAAGAGGGAATCCATTCCTGGAGTTTCTCTTTGTTACACTACAAGATTCACACCTCTCGTATTGTGATGTTTTGTGACAGTATTCCAAGAGCAGTTTTAATGTGTATTTTCATATATATATATAATTGCATGAGGTAATGTTTGTGTTTTGAATTCTTTCTCTTTCAGGTTTCTCCTGGGACAGTGAGGATGTAGGAACTTGTCTGCGAAATAAAGGAAACTCAAAAGCAACTGATCATGTAGAGAACTTTGTGTTGGAAATCCTGATGCCTAATCAAACCCCAGTTTAAAATACAAACATAAGGACCTGGTTCTATCCAAAAGGAATTTCATCTCCCCAGGAAGCAGCTGTGGGAGCCCCACAGTCCCCCCATGGCTGCGCTTGCAGGGCCTGATCGTGAGTTCATGGCAAGACCCTCCTCCTGGGCCTGCACCACACATCACTCTTGTTTCTGCTTCCTTGCACATGGTGACCTCCACTGCACACTTCCCAGCCTCTTCTCCTCACCCCCGTTCCCAGCTGATTCCAGCATTAAAGATATGCAGAACCAGAGAGTGCCATGCCCTGGAGGTTTCCCAGTGGAGCTATCCACCCCTCCCCTGGTCAGCACACAATCCCGGGAGCCTGCCTTCCTCAGAGTTTATTTTTCACTCCTGGGATTTGGGTCTCATTCAGCCAGCTCAGGGCAGGATTGCCTTTTTGTACCTTCCTTGTGCAAATGTAAATAGCTGATCCCTGTGCAGTGCAGGTGGTGGCAGGCAGAGTGCAGGCAGTGACAGCTCTTGCTGCCTGGCCAGGCCTTTGGAGGGAATTTGGCCACGGGTGGAATAAAAATCTGTGATTATCTGTGTATTTGTAAGGGGAAAAGACTGACGTCTCCGTGTAATTAGAGCCCGAGATAGGAAATGATGGACTGTAAGTGGTGGTTGAACTCATGGAATGATATGTATGCACAGTGTGGAAAGGCAGTTTATAACAGTGTATCCTCATAAAGATTGTCACTGTTTGAGCAAACATATCTCGTTTGAAGATTGTGGAAGCTCTGTGTTTTTTTTGCCTGCAGCTTTGTTCAGAGACTGGTATGAATTGGCTGTTTAATAACCTGTTTAATATGTGTTACATAGTTGTAAAAGACTGTATAAATTGTAGAGGCATTGCATTGACAAAACATTGTACAGTTTGCAACCTTTTACATAACACCATTGTGAGATTAATTTGTAAAGATTCATACTTAGATGTTAATACAGTAGTGGTTCTGGCTTTTGTATCAAATCAAATGCCATTCTTAGTTTTTTAAATTATTTTCTTTAACGGAATCTCTCTTTGTGTCCGAGAGGCAGAGGGTTTGTTTTGGTTTTCCTGTATCTCATCCTGGCCGTGTCTCATTCAGATCTCACTGCACCACGTGTGGCCGTCCCTAAATGCTGACATCACATACCCCGGTGCGCTACCCTCGTGGACCGGGAGGTACCTGGAAACAGTCCATCAGCTGGAGTTGTGTTCTGTCTTCCCTGCGTCCCCAAGGAGCACTGCGATCCGTACATGCCGGATCCCGGTGTTCCACGTGTGGCGGTGCTCCTGGGGCGGCGGTGTCAGCGCCCGGCTGTACCACTGTATAGCGTAGTGCCAAACTATGAGTTCGATTGTGTGCGTAGTGAAAGACCCAATAAACGGACTGTTTGTAACAACCGCAGCTCGCTGTCTTTCTGAAGCGAAAATCGGTTGTTTTGAGACCTCAGCTTCAGGTTGGTGCTGTGCTTTTGAGCTTTTGGGGGAGGCCGGTGCTTGTCCTGGGATTTGGCAGTGAGTTAAGGCAATGTTAGGGGTTAATCGGAGACCTTGTTCTAATGACTGGGGAAATGAGCTTCTGCTTTTATGGAAAAACACCTTGTGCCAAGAAAACACTTGGTAACTTCTGAGAACTGGGGAAACTAGTTCGTAGTGGGTGTGGGTTTGCTGACAGAATCAGAAACTTTACAAGTGATGGAAAGCATTTGGTGCAGAGGATCATCTTCAGAGGATGTGTTGGCAGTTCATCAGCTGTTGGAGCAGATATTGCACATGCTGTCCTGCCTACCTGGAGGGCAGGTCATGGTGGGATCTAGCTCTGCTGTTTTCTGCTGTGCTGGGAGTTTCTTTTCTTAGTCAAAGCATAGCTAGAACTCGTTGCAGGATCCAGTAGGGAATCCTCCAGGATCCAGTAGGGAATCATTCTGTAGCTGGAGGTGGTATTAATTCCCAACAGCTGGTTGTAAATCCACAGTCAATTCCTTGATCCAAACAGATGACCCAGTAAACAGAGCACTTCTTCAAAATATACTTCTGTAGGATAAAATATACCTGTGTTAGTGTGAGCAAACTTGTCCTGACTGAGTTTTGGTGAGGGAAGGATTGTTAGTCTCGTGTTCTGGAACTGTAGGAACAGTTTTGAGATCTTCATCAAAGACCACAACTGCATTACTGCTTTTATTCCCTGACTTTCCCCAAGCAACAGATGTCCTGAGTTCAGAGCTGCCATCACTTTCTCTTCTACTATCTCTTCCCTAAAGCCTTCAAGATGAACTGACTGCAGGACCTCAGTCTAGAAAGGGAGACACTTCTAGCATGAGAAGAGAGAATTTCTCCCCTTGGAACAGGAAGGGAGATGGCAAAATACCTTGGAGATGGTCTGGTAGCCTTGATAGCCTTAGTGACCTGTCAGTCTGCACAGATAACCTGTGACCACACTGTGAAGCACCAGGAAAGGGCAAAAATATAAGGTAGAATTCATTTGTGTGAGGTTTTGGGGTGGTTTTATGGTTGCTGGGGGGAGGGGGTTGTTTGCTTGGGGGGGGGGGTTGTTTGTTTAGGGGTTTTTTTTTGTTGGTTGATTTTGTGTTGTTTGTTCATGTTGCCAGTGACTTCTAGCACAAAAATAACTGAGCAGGAACATTAAATGGTCACACTGAGTGGTGTAATCTCCCATATTTCGGTAACCAAGAGAATTTGATGCTTATTTTGATAAAAATAATTGAGAAAATTATCCAGTGGGTGAATAACACTTTAAACTTGTGCTTTTAGGTGGTACCACTGGCTCAAAGTTGGATGTGTTACTGACAAGTAGAACTGATTCGTGTGTGGGTGGTTTGGGGTTTTAATTAGAGAGTAAAAGGGACAAAAGTTCCTATTTCTGTTGTGTTCCTTTTACGTCCAGGTATGCCCCCTTTCATCCTCTATATCCTTTCCCAGGCTGCTGGGAGCCCTGTGCTGGGTGCACTGCCTGATGTTTCCTGGCAGTTTTTCACAGTTGGGCATCCCCAGCATCCCACACTCTGCTCAGTCTCACACTTTCCTCCACAGCTTCAGGCTCTCTGGAATC
>JAWWES010000115.1:4545883-4568424 GCA_035583135.1 Lophotriccus pileatus
CACCTGGGCACAAGCAAAGCAAAGGCCGCGCTGGTCAGAGGGGCAAATGCCTCCGCATAGGCCACTGACCAAAACCACAGCCCCTGGCCCTTTGCGGACACTCACAGCATCTGGTTTCCACACCCCCCTCGATCTCGCTGTTCAACAGCACGTCTTCCCTTCAGACTGTACTGTTAGCCCAGCTTTTCTACCGCCTGCCTGCAAAGGGAGAAGCCCCTGAGTGTACAGGAGGGCTGATGTATCAGCTAGTGACTGCCAAGAAGCGTGTGAATCTCAGACCTCCCAGTGCTGTGTTGCCCTTTTTGAAAAACTGGAGGGGAGACGAAAGAAGCAGTAGAATTTTATTTTTTTTTCAATTAGAAATGCTGAAGTGCAGCTTCTTTGATAGAAAGCTTATTCCTTCCCAAGGGTATGTGCCCTGCCCCAATGCAAAGCTGAAAATTAAATACAGCCTGATGCTGCTATTTGCATGTACTGTTCTTCCAGTCAAAGATCAGAAATTAGCCCAGTAAAGGCACACATAACACACAATTAAATACTAAGATTTCTTTTTAGCTAAAATAATTCAGTAATAAAATATATAGAAATATACGTGTGAAATAATTTTAATAAAATATTAAGGTACACTTTTTTGCTTTTCTGATGTGAGAGGTGTAACTGTGCAGTACTTTTGGTCTTTTCTCTGCACACAGGATCTATTCTATCTTAGGCTGCCAGCCTCAAGGGACTCTGTCTTTGAAACTATACACAAGGGAGACCTGCAAAACACCTTCAAAAGATAATCCTGAGAGCTTAAACTCACAGCTTTACTGCATATTAAAAATTTTGGTGTGTCTGTTAGAGCACGGTCTCATCTATTTTCCCCCCTCCCTACCTTCTGAGTATTACATTACTAATCAAGAGTTGTTCTTCTGTCCTGTGAGAATGGAAGAGCTGCCAACCTGTCGTGTCCTCTTGCTGCTCCTTAGGGGCCAGCCATCCTTTCTTCTCAATGTTTCAGCAGCATATGTGAGGTATATCCAGAGCTGCTATTTCTCCTCTGTTCATAGGTTGGAATGTGCTGATCTCTTGCAAACCGTGAAGCAGCAGATGCTTCTTTCCCCCTTCCCAGCAAGGTCCACCATCCTACTGGAAACTATCACTTATCTTGTGCAAAAGCAACATTAGAGCATCACAATTACACCAATAACTACCAGAAATACTAAAAAAAAAAAAAAAACAAAAAACAAACAAACACACACAAACCAACGAAAAATAGTATAATGTTTGTTGCAGTTGCTTGGACCTGAGCTTTATTATCTGGGCGACTTGCTTCTGTCTCCTACTTAGTTCCAGCCAGAATCAAATGCTCAGAAGGAGTTTCAGGAACTCCCAAGTAGATAAATGGTCTTATATAGTAGCACCCCAAAACACAAAGTTTAAAAAGCTCTCTCCAGCCATAACTGCTATGGACAGGAAGGCTGTTCAGATTTGAATCATCCCTCTTGAACTGTGCTTTAAAGAACACAATGTGGCCACATGCACGTCATGTCACACTCTGTGAGAGGGGGAGAAATTTAAAAGATTCTTTTTTATCTCTTTTTCTTTTTTTTTTTTTAAGAATCTTTCCAGATGATCAAAGTTTCCCTCAAATCTCTTCCAAAGTCAGTAAATTCAGAACTCTTTAGCAATCAAGAAGTTTTCATTGATTCCTATTGATTCCAAATAGTTACAGCATGTATAAAGAAGCCCTTCCCTATAGAAAGGGTAAATGGCTCTGCACACAGATCCAGTCTACTGGTGAGGAATGAACTACCTTGGATTTTGTTGCTTGCAGCCATCAAGCTGTTCAAGTGTAACTTTGATGCCAAGGCTCTGTGAGATGCCTGCCAGCAGGACCTTATCTGTATTTGTAGGAGGGAACAAGGTAACGGGAGCTTCTGATGCAGAGAACTGATTCATTTTCCCAGTCTAGGCAAGTCCACTTCCATCTCAGTGCTGTGGTGGGATAGCAAAGGAGCTGCTGCCTTTTCCAGCCTGTGAAATGCTCCCCAAGATCCCTATCTTTAAAGTATGCAGGCTCTTATCAATGAGGAAGACTTTGGGATATAGCTCACAGGATCAGGGAAAATAAATTTTCTTTCATAGGACTTCAGTGGAGAGCACCAAAGAAACTGGCCATACTGTAGCCTGTTGCTGGTTTGTACCTTAGATTTCCGCCAGTATGCCAGAACTACTTCAGTTGCTCTGAACTTCTTCGGCACCTGTACATTTTGGGATATATGCAGTGGTTCTTTTTTTCTCTGGCCAGGCTCCATCTGTCTACTCCTGTCTCTGCAACTCCAGACACAGAGGAGGCAGTTTGCTCTGGTTAATAGTGCAAGATACTCTCTGATACCTTAATAGCAGGGTGCTGAAGAAGATAAATGTAAACTTTTAACAACTGACTTATTCAGCCCATCTGATACTTTGAGTGAACCAGAGGCCCCAGGGAGAGAAAATAAAGAAAAAGAGTATGTGATCATGTAATTAAAGACTGGAACATAATGGACGTGCACAGAAGAGTTGAATTAATGTTGTACTGGCAATGCAGCTTCTGATATTTCCTAACTTTTAAGCAATAGAGTGCAACCTTTACAACATTTCTTTCATGTAGTTTTGCAGAAACTGTTTCTTGCTATTGGTTTGGAGAGAGCCTAACATTTTGTGAGTTCTATCATAATGTAAATAAGTAATAGAAATATACTTTTATCTGTGCCACATACATACATACACACCCTGCAACTATTGCAATGTGTTCTTTTCAAAGCTTTTTCCTGAAGGAGGCTACCAAGTGTTCTCTATAGTAAGTGGGAAGATTGAAGAGTTCAAAGGAGAAGAATTAGAACTGATTGATTTTTTAAATTTTTTTTCTGGTCTTAGGGTCTGAATTAATATATATGTGTTTATGAAAATAAATATACCACACTTCAGCATGGATTTTCTATTCCCTGTTTGGGAAATTATTCCTGACAGAATAAGGAAATGCAAGAAAGTGTGAAAATGTTATAGGCTTTTTATGTGGTATCTTGATAAATCCTTTCAGTGTAGAAAAGCGTTAGATCTGTGCTTTTTTTGTTACACTGTCCATTCTAGATAATGCTTTGCACTATTTGGCATTGACCTAATAAAGAAGTAACAGTTGCTGTATGTGTCTTAGATTGGCATAAACTTTCTCTCACCTGTTAGCTGAATAGTACTGCTAGCAATACATAAAATACAAAAACAATCCGTTCTATGTATAGAGTTTATTTTTAGCATAGGTTGATGTTATCAAAATGCCACATTACTTTTGTCATTTGATTATTTGAAAACATATAGCAAGAATTCGATTCTTTCTGAAGAAGAAAGCTTTCCTTAGGGTGTTTAAAACATTTTTTAATGTTTTGGCTCTTTTCAGTCTCTGAATATGCAATGGCAGCTGTAGTGACACTAAGTTGCTGTTCCAGGAGGCAGATGTAACCCAGAGTCCGTAGCCAACCTTGCATGTCCTGCTGCTCCTCACGTGGTCTCCTTGAGAGTTCACACCTTGTTGTGTAAAGTTTTCAAGTGGACGCTCCTCAAGCCACGGTAGTGATATGGGTGTCCTCCTTGGAAAGACTTTGGCTGCGTGTCTTAGATTCAGACAGAGGAAGCAGAATCTAACCCCCTTGCTGCAGGATGAGTGCCCTTATCTGCTTCCCAAGGTGCATGTGGCCCTAAGGAGTCTTTTTTTTTTTCCCTGAAGCCTTGATAGCAGGCTGTCATTCCTATTGTGTTGCCACCAGAAACGTTTGGACTCAAGCTCAGACCTGGGCTCAGAAATGTCTTACAGATCCAACCTACTTGCGAAGCATCATTCTGCAGTGAGACGGGGAGAAGGGCTTTTCAGCTTCGACTGTAAGCCCTTCTCTCAACCCAGCATTGCAACACTGAACTGCAGTGTTTGTCTCAGTGAGTGTTTCATCTTGGAAAAGTGTGTGGGTGAAGAAGTCAGTCAGAAGGAGGAGTCTCGCATTTGCAAGGATAAGATAGATTGATATGAATCAGAGAAAAGGCAAAAAGTCTGATTTGTGACCACTCTGGGAACCCCCTCTCCCTTCAACATGTTCATGCTCACACATGAAAACACACTAATGCATTCTGCATTTGTAAATTGGTCTGTCAGTCAAGTTCCATATGCCAAAGTCCCATTCTGCAGCCCAGCAATTGTTTAACAAACATTTTTGCCACTGTGGGAAGCTCAAGAAGGGATGGAACGACTCAGAGGGGCAAAGGGAAACTGTCAGCATTGGTCATAACTACTGCACGCTCGTTTCAGGAAAACCCGCTCATGACATCCTAAAATGACAAAACTCTGCTGCACTTACTCCATACAGGAAAAGGTTTGCTCTATGGGAGTTAAGTTTCATTTCAAAGGGGCCACTTACTAAGATATGCCTTGTGGTGTGAGCCTCAGGTGGCAGAAAACAGAATCTCTCTAGGACAGGTTCAACAGAAGGCAAACAACATGTAACAGCATGCACATGTAGAAGATAAAAAGCAAATTCAGAACATAGTGTTCTGGTTAGTTTATAAAGATGATTTTTTTATTTTTTTTTTTTAATGGGATAGTAGCAGGTGTGGCAGCACATGGGGCACTTGTTTTGAACAAAGGAACCATAGTTTGGATCCAGTAAAACAGAAGACAATAGAAACAGATTATTGGCAAACTTATCAATAGAGACAGCTCCTACATAGCATCATACATAACAATACAGAGACATACATAATCATTATTATCATCCATTTTGTCCTGGATACACAAAAATTCTGGTATCCACCTTTTCTTTTCTCCAAATATGCCTTTTTGGTTTTTTGGTCTTCTGCCTTCTTTAAAGAGACTGAACTGCTAGTGATTAATAACTCAAATATTCAACCACCTCAGTGACCGCCCAGGTGTTGTAAGAGCCTGGAGTATTGGTGCTCCTGGCTCAATCAGCAGCCTGCTTTGCTGACAATGTGCAGAGTGGCCACCCAAGCCAGGTGCCTCAGGCTACAACCTGAGGTGAGTTAAACACGATAAGGAAAGAGGCAAATTCTGTGAAGTGGGGTACTGTTTCTTTTTCCTTTCACAGATGAGTCAGTTGTGATAACTCCTTGGAACACTTACACCATGCCTGAAGGTGTTGCCACCTGAACTTGAGCATGTATGAGTGTATGACTGAGTTTCTGGTGACTTCCTTCACCACCTGGGTCTTCCACCACTATCTTGATGGATCTGGACTGGCCACCACTTCCATCAATAAACATCGAATCTGTAACAACCAAGACTCATCGCCAGATGCAACAAGTGTCTTGTGGGTCCTTCCAGTCACCTGGGGGATCTGCAGCCCTGCTCCGGCTGCCTGTACTGGCACCACAGCCTCACTCCAGCACCAGTGTCTGCTGGTATCAAATCCTAGCTATCCACTATTTCCTCCCAGCGCTGACTCTCCAACTATTCCCACCAGGTTTTCCAGGTTTGGGGGATGTGAACCACATGGAAGGGTGGCTCTGTGCTGTGGCCACATGTGTTTTTCCTGGGTGGGGAAGGCCAGCTGCCAACTCAATCTGGTCTGGTGAATAGGACTTGAGAAGTTTCTCCTCATCAGTTTCTCCTCAGTTGGTTTAACCCAATAATACTTTTAATAGTATTATTATTATAATTGGCATTTCTTCTTAGTAAAGAGTTATTTTTTCACTTTCATCCTGATTTCTCTCTGTGTTGGAGAAACCAGGGGTATTGAACCCAAGGGAGGAGACTTGTGTCTAAGGTCTCCCTCCTCTAAATTGTCTCAAACCCAGACACATTTTTTCATTTGTATGCACTTATGAATAAAACAGGACAGACTAATATAGATGAGACATTGCAGTCCTGAATGGGAGTTATTAACAATAGTATTAAAGTAAAAGTAGCTTGCAAGTGAAAAGAATGATTTAACCATTTGTTGTCATGCTCTGCAATCAGATGATGTCATCTCAAATTCCAAATTTTAACTTTCCTGTAGTGTTTCATATTCAAGCTGGGATGAGAGGGATAATAAAGAGATTTAAAGTTCTCTACTTGTCAGGATTATATTTTTATTGGCCTGCAGTATAACTTTAAGAGCACCTGAAATAATTTCAGAACACGTTGTCCATAGTGGGTGTATATGGGCTCTGGCACTGTCTGGTGACAGAGCAGCCTGTGTCAGCCAGCATGGAGCTGTCAGTCACCCTGTGGTTGGGCAAAGGAAAACCCAAGAAATTTATTGATACTTTTATAACAGTATTTCCTGATTCTTAAAATTAAAATTCTGATTGACTGCAGGTTATAGTTGCAAATTTCATTAAAATACAAGTATTTTTTTCCTTAGTATTTGCACCTTTATGTACTTTGATTTAGATGTGGTTAAAAAACTAAACAGATTTTTAAAAACCTTTTTAAGAAAACATTTGAGAAAACCACTTTCATTTATTTTCCAGTGATGTAATAAAAATTCCTTAAGCATCTTTAATAAGATTTGTGATTTGTGCACCAGGTAGATTTATAAATGGATGGCTCTGTTGGACCAGTTATTAAGTACTAGCTACAAACCTTCACCAAATCTGCCTGTCTCAAAAATGCCTCAAAATAGCAAAACATGGACATTTAATGGTAACACTGGAGATTTTAGGCACAGACAACAAAGATTACCAACTATTTGCTTAGTAAGACAGAAAAAAACAGTAAAACAGTGATCATAATATTTAGCTAGACATATGCACCTGCCTCACTACACTCATAACATCCCTCCACCACAGCTGGATATGGGTTTTTTTCTGTTTGTAAATCAGATGTCTGTACACGTTTCGTTTAGTGCAGGGTCTGACTTTGGCGATCAAATTGTTTCATTTTAGCTTCTTTTTTTATCCTGTCATTTTCATCTGTCTATCTAAATCCTGCATATCAATGCAATGAATACTCTGCTGCAAAAACAGGCACTTATCTTTTTTTTGTCTTCATTTTTCCTAGCCAACACTTTCCACAACTTATTCTCTTTCCCATTGTCATTTGTAGTCATGGCACTGCTTCTGTTACAGCTTTTTCTTCTCCTTGCAATGGTATTAACTCAGGCATTTTAATCAGTATCAGACAGAATTCTCAGGACAAAATTAATATAATTAATTCTCTAGGACAGATTTGGCAGGCAAAGGGAACATCACATTGAGAATCTATGTATTATCTTTCTTTGAGTACAGTCAGATTTTTTGGATATAATCAGGTGGGAAAAATTTAAAATCACAGATACAGCATTCTTACTTGTTTGTGTAGCTGTATATACAGTGCTGTTCAACTGCATTTATGTGTGAACACTTCAGTCATGCTTCTGTGAAAATGTAGTCATTCATCCCTTTAACGGGATTGTATTGCATGTCACATGCCTAAAATTAAGCTGTTTGGCTGGTCCCTATGTAACTTGAAGTCTTCCCCCAAAAGTGATGAAGAAACCTGAACACTCAATAACTTACTTTACTAAAGTCACTTATGTGAGTAATATAACTGACAGTGATGAGATTATCCATATAATTGCAGATTAACAGGATTGTTATTTTAGAGTACCTAACCCAAGACTTGGAATATTAGAGCTTGCTGTTTTTTCTCCTTTCTGAGAGATGTGTCATAAACTGAGAAACCTGCTTTGTCCTATATTGCCTATAAATTGACTATTTCTACCAAAAAAAAAAAAAAAAAAAGAAAGAAAAGGAAAAAAGTGTAGTTTTTTAATGGTATTATTTTTACAGAAAACAAGTACTATCTGACTGTTTATACAAATATCTTATATGAGCATGCTTGTTAACACTGGAAAAGCAGGGAGAGGGGCCTAAATACAAGTCGAGGCAGTAATCTACAATTATCTCACCAAAAAAGAAAGATTTTTTTCCTCCATTTTTTAAAGGACATCAGAAAAGACCTAACTAAAATAGAAACAAAAATCCTGACAGCAGAAACATACACCGCTATAAAATAAGGCCATCAGTTCTAAATTAAATTTACCAGATGTCTCAAACAGGCCTGCAATTCAAAGCAAGAAATGCACAGATTTTTATTAAAAAAAAAATAAAAAAATAGAGATGCATAGCATCTATTAATCTAAAAAACCCCCAGCCTTGTGATCTCAGTTTTTTTTGCTTTCTGCTTTCAGCAGCACCTTCAAACACTGACCATTTTTTCCCCCATGTTTGTCTCTGATGCATTTTCAAAGAGAGAGGAACAAAAGCTGCTTGATACCCCTCTCACAATAGAAAGGAGATGTGCCTGGCTGTGTGGGAGGAGCCGTTTAATTCTTCCATGTGGTGCTGAGTACACATGCTTCGAGCAGCATTAAGTGTTCCTGGGAGCAGGGAACAGAGTGTTCCAGCAGGATCTAACATACAGGCAAAGATAGAAAGCCATTTTCTTCACAGCTATGCAATACATTAATACGAGATCCTGAGCTTGCAGAGAATGGACCTCCTGTTCCAGAACTTTTCTTTTTCACATCTTAATTCACTTTTTAATTATTTAGAAGGACTCTCTTTTTTTTAAAAAAAAAAACATGATTTTTAAAAAATTCTGTGCTTTGTGAAAGTCTGCTTATAAAAATTATGTAAGAGATATAACAGTTGCATAAAGCATCCCTTGAGGAACTTCATAAAATGTCTTTGCAGCCACATTTTCCTCATTTGGGTTTTTCTGCCCCACAATTCAACTAGCAGTAAGTGGAGAGGGAATAAGTAAAAATTCAGTTGAGCTAACGGGAGAAGGGAGACCTAAAGTCACATGCACCTACACTATGGAACAGTAACATGGTGCTGTGCTCTACCAAAAACAGGCAGAGTCCCACCAGCTGTCTCAGCCCTACTCTGGTGTCATGTCATTGCAGCCAGGCCCCAAGACTGCACTGCTTCATACCAAGAAACCAACATGTGCAAAGCCAAGGCAGGGAATGCCTGCAACACATTCCGTTCCTCCATGTAGACATGCCTTCATTGTTTCCACTCAGTTTTGTTACCCTGGAGCTGTAGGGTATTTCCTGCAGAGTCATCTCCTCCCACAAGCTCAGAGCTTCAGTCTCATCTACCAGGCAGCGTGGTTTCAGTAGAACCACGTCAGAGCTGGTGATGCCAGCAGCCAAACATTTCTGTTTCGCATAAGATTCAAAAGGCAAAACTCAACAACAAAAAATCCTCCCAATTATGCCCCAAAATTTCCAGATCTGTTCAAAGCTACCTCCAAGTGTGGTTGCATACCCTCTGGATTTTCTATATTGATATCACAGTATAAAGATATTAGGGATGTCCAGAAGTGATCGTAAGAGAGATCCTTCAGTTGCTACAGTCCTAGAGGAAATTATCTGGCCATCAGTTATGCAATTTCCTACTTTGTATCAGAGGCAAATTCAATAGTTTATACAAAGATGGCCTAGTAATAGCTGACATTTCCTGAAGACTGATCATATTTTTGGTTATTAAGGTAGTAGAATGTACAGTAAGACATAGTGATTGAAACCTGGATTTTTCACATAAATGTTTTAAATTACTAGACTACTTCAGTGATTTCAACACAAAACCAGACAGTCTTAGAAAGATAAACCAAACTTCTCTGCTTCTCTTACTTCTCTGCTTTGTTGATTTAAACTCAATATTTCAGCCAATGGCCAAAAGTACAATAAGGATAAACTTCAGTTGTTTGAGATTTGAAGAGAGGAGTAGTTACAACCATCAGCCTAACACAGCATCTGTGAGGGCTCAATACCTTGAGGAGATTTGATAACATGAAAAATCTCACTTTCTTGGGGTGTAGATGGAAATTTTACCTTTTGCCGGGTTGGTCTGCATTAGATAACTGTGGATCTCATTTAATTTTTAATCTAATAATCTCAATCTCTTTGACCCTGTGTTTGTAAACGCCAGCAACTTGCTTTACTTTCCCTACTCCAACTCTAAAGCTGTTACATTCACCACAGAAATGCCTCCATATTAGTGGAGGTTTTAGAACAAAGGCAACAGGAGTTTTACTATTCCTGATAAAGGTAAACACACCTTTTTAAGAAGACAGATGAATAAAAGATTACCTGTGGTAAATAAAGATATGGATGGTCACATAAAAATGCAGTAGTATTGCTTATTAACTCCAAGGATTGGAGACCAAGCAGCTGCTTAATGGAGGGTGGAGGAGAATTTTACATACACTAATTTCTGAAGCAAATGAAACAAAGGTGGAATATTTTTATGACTGTCGTGAATCCTTTCAAAGTATTTTTACAGTTATCTTTACTAACTTCTTCATTTTTTATACCTCTATCACACTAACTCCTTGAAAAGAAAGTGACCAGCCTATTTATCCATATCTTCCTCTTCTGGAAACATAAGGTCAACACATTGTTGTGTGCTAATGGCAGCTGTTTGCTGGTGCATACACTTCCCAAATCCAACATGCTTTCTTCTGATGTCAGTGGGGTTTTGCCATGGAATTCTGTAAAAAGAGGGTAAAATTTTACAAGGTTTTTCGCGGTGCTGAATGATTTAGGAACCTTGCCTTCAAAATTTACCAAGCAAATTTTCTTTTCTTTTACCTGGTGACTTTTAACCTGTTGACAGACGTTCATACTTTGTTTTATTTCCTCAGTTTTAACTGTAAAAACATTAAAATGTTGGGATATACATGAGTTCCTTCTTGCCAGTAGCACAGTATGAGATCAAGAGTTCTGGAGAGGCAGAGTCCAGAGGATGCTTGTTGGGAACTGTATCTTCTCAGTGGTCCTTTAGCAAGTAGTTCTAAATCCTATGACTGAAGAACATTTGTTACTCCATGCACATGACAAATGTGTTTAAAAGCTAGCAGAGTTATTGGAATAGTGAAGGGTCACTTTAAAGTGAGTTAGGCACATACATAATTGTAAGAGAAATTATTTTTGTTTCTACGATGGTTGAATGAACCATTTCTTCCTTGGAAATGAAGCAACACAAACAGCGAAGAATATCATCCCTACGCTGATTTGAATTATTTGAACCCCTCTACTAATACTGAAAGAATTAAGGCCTATTTTAAAAAAATTATGCCAAAATAGTTCAGCTTTTGAATGGCATATTTTGTTATGAAACCCAAGAAATGTTAGTCTTTAAAGACCTGCAGACTACCATATGGATTACAGCACTGATAAAACACATTTCAACAAACACTTTCCTCAAAAATTCATCTGCCATTTACATGCAAAGAGAGTATTAAATTCTAAAGAAGTTTGAAAATGTGTTCACTTATCAGAATTTAAAGTTTTAGTATTAAATTGAGATAATTCTATTAACACAAATAGTCCTACTCCTCAAGAGGACTAAATCCATTCCTACTTTTAGTTTCATATGCACAGGGCACTTTCAAGAGAATCAAGTATGTCCTTTGATAAAAATACAATTTAAATGCTCTTCAACGGACCAGGACAGAAAGTAAAGACCATGTAGGTAGTGAAGCATTTCAGATTTATTTAGGTATGTCATGTTTACATCCCAGAGCACATGAAAGATGGGTAATTGTTTTTACATCCACTTAGCAAAACCTTTTTCAAAAGGAAAAGAAAAATAAAGTCTGCCCTCTCCTCCTTTCAGGTTTGTTCATGCTCTCCCATATGCCTTCTGCTTGGCCCCATCTCTAAGTCTCTCCTCGAGAGATGAAGGAACATTGGGCTGATAATCAAGGCCCCTGGCCCCACCACCACCTCTTGGAGAGCTGCACAGGGCTTAGATAACACAAACTTCATCCACAGGCATGTACCAAGGGGGGAAACCAGGACAGAGTCTTTTTGTTCCTGTATGATGCCTGTTTAACCCTTAATTAACTAATGCTCCTTTAGCCTGTTGTGCATTTCCTTGTGCTGAATTACAACACATGGCTCTGTCCATGCAGAAGTTGTGCTCCTGGGCTGTGGCCCAAGAGAAGAAAATCTACAGAGTGAAACTTCTGTTGCTCAGGACCCAAACCCCACAACATATAGTTTCTGGAGCCTGGTCCTGTGGGCTGTGTGTGACTCCCTCTATCCTGGTCTCATGTGCATGTGTATGTGCATTAGTGAATGGAGCACATGATATGTGTGGTCCTTCACCAGACTGGTGAGCATCAGGCTACTTATGTGTTGTGATCACAGACTAAGGTGTGTCTCTGCAGTGGTACGAGTGAGGTCCAGGTGTGAGGTGCACTGTGGAGAGCCCCAGGACTGACAGGACAGAGGGATGCTGGTCACCTCAGAATATCTTTACTGTCTGCTTGTGAGAGCTACATCAGTCAGGGCACTAGTGCAATGGAGGATCTGGGCTCTCAGCAACAATCAGGTCCCCCTTGCAGCTGATAATGTGCCTGTCTAAATATATCCATGATTAGGCCTACCCTGCATAAAGTCACAACTCTGCATCTCCCAGCTAAGGCACAACAGCTGGAATGATGACAGCACAAACATGAACTTTATGACCCATTTTGCAAACTGCTTTTTAGAGCATGGTTTGAATATACTGTGTCACTGTCTGTAATAGTGGATCACAACAAATGTAACTCCTTTTCCAAGGATGGTTTCCTTAAACTCTGTAAAGTGCAGTAGGGTAGAGCAGGCTACATAAAAGGATGTCTCTTTAGTGTTTCAGATGTCTCTGATCGTGCCACCTTGTATTCTTAACAACAAAAACCCCAAAACAAACAACAGATCCCACAAAAAAAAAAGAGAACAATGCCCCCCCAACTCTAAAATTTGTATATAACTTATCAACAAAAGCTTTAAGAAAAAGCTCAAATTCAAGCATTTCATTTTATCAATACAATAGCAATGATGCATAAAATACACTGTTATAATGCCATCTCTTCTTACACAGGGGTTTCTTTTATCTGTCTTACACTCTCAGGGAACAGAGATTGATCCTTTAATCCTGAAAAAGCCATTCTAATTGCTTGTCTGTCCAGAACTGAATTTAAAATGTTTTTACCTTGACAAATAGGAATTCCTTTTCTCTGCCTCAGAAATCCCCAATATAATTATGGGAGATTCAATTCTTTTTGTATTTTTCCCTAGGCAATGACCTGCTTTGCTTGTATGGCAAAATCAACTACAGTTTTATCATCCAGAGGATAAAAATTTGCCTTATCATTTTCAAATAATGGGAAATTAAAATTAATAGGAATTAAAAATAATAATAATGAAGACCTTATTCCTTTAATTGTTCACCATTTTAGCATGAAGAAGTTATACACAGGGGAGCCTTGAAACTTCTTCCATGTTCGTACCCTTTAATTCAATTAAGGCCCTAAGCTAAAACAGAAAGCTAGCAAGAGTCAGATACTACTGCTACTGATAATGTAACTGTCAAAAAAAATTAATGGCATATAAACAATTCAAGTCGCCTTTTTATTATGAGTTTCCCCTTCTGAAACAGGTTAGTTTGCCTAGGAGATGACAAAATTATTGATAAAATCCTGACTCACTTTCTTCAGTCTTTGATTTAAAATAAGCAACTGGATTTAGGCAAATTATTTGCACTTGGGGTGCAAAGTAATTGTATTTTCTAAATGGTCTTCTGTGGTCTGAAGAGATTTTATTTGCATTGCCTGCATTTGGAGCCTATGAGGAAAACAAAAGCACAAATAATGAATTGATTTAGATAGAATTTAAGATTATACTCTAAAGGTTTCAGACATGTTTGGAGGATGTGTGAGAGGTTGTGTAAAGATCCAACTGTGGAGAGGGGGGGTTGTACAGTCAAAGTATTGGCTGCCAAATGTGAGACTTTAAAGAAAATGGAATTTAGGCTTAAAATCATTCATGTACTCAAAATGAAGGATGTGATTCCAAGCTCTAAGGAGTGAATAACAAAAAATGGGCAATAGGAAAACAGAAAAATATTTTACTGATTAAAAAAATAAACACATGTGTTACTTTTACACTGATGCATTTTCGTGTAGTACCAAATAAAGAACTCTGAAATACCTATTCTGACCCATAGAAGGAAAAAAAAACAAACCATAACATGAAAACATACTTAGAAAAATGTCTAATAAATCCTATCCCCTGAAACCCATGAAAATACTTAAATCATCTGCAACTATGTGAAGTGGATTTCATGATCAAGAAAGATATTGGAAAAAAATGACACTGTATATTTAAAGAGTTACATTTTTCTCAAATACTATTTAATTAAAGAATGTTATTTAATTAATGTTATTTAATTAAATATTGACCTAAAAAAAAGAGAAACATGGACAATATTGGCTGTATTTGGTATGACCGGACTAAAAAGAGCATGAAATTTTCACCTCCTAACAGGGGAAGTCAGGTAGCAGCTGTCACTGAAGTATCTAGATATAGATCCTCCCTCACAGCAGGAATTTTAAAAAGCAGGTATCTTTATCTTCTCTCACTTTCCACTCTCAAATACTGATTGGGATCAAACTGATCAGAACATTCCCAGAGAGGAACTCTAAATGGACTTGAAAGCAAGGATACATTGGCAAGCTTTTTTGCTCGTCGTCTTCTCCCAGAAACTCTTGAGTCACAGGGTATCTCAAAGTAAATGTGAGGTGAGAGGAACCTCCTCCTTATGCAAATATCCAATCTTCAGTTTCATAGGATTTTCTTAGGACAGCAGTGTGGGTCCTATAGCTTACATGAGTTTCTCCTGCAGGAACATTGTATAAGTAATTCACCTCTAGTGTAAAAACTGTCTTGGACTTTACAGCACTTCCTTATGATGTCCATGCTGCCTGACCTCATTAAATGTTTTGTTTTTCATGGTCACTGTACTGTGCAGTTATTCCATTAACATATTGTAGTGCTGCCTGAGGCTGCTTTAATGTATTCTCTATTCTATATTTGCCTAATTTTTTTAGGCATTTGTAGTGCATTGACCACTGTAGGGCCTCCCTTTCTATGGGCAAATGAAGAGACCATATGGTGTGGAACAGTGAGCTATTGACTATGCTTCTGGGAAGACCTGTAAAAGGGCACAGACCCTCCAGCACAGCAATTCTACACACTAGCTCGATTTAAAAACAAACGAACAAAAAAAAGGTTGACAATTTTCCACATAGGGAGCTCTTTATATATATTTATACTTATGCATACTGTGCGTTGAAGGAAGGGGAGGGGGAAAGTTCCCACTGCCTGTAATAGGTGTTTAAACTCCCTAAAAAATTTGTGATCCAATTCAAAGAGTAGGTGGTGCAGAGCTCAGAAGCAGACCATGTTATATGATAATCCATGGAGCAACACACAATTCACTCACTGTACATTCTGTTATCTGTCACTTTTAGGGGGAACAATGGAACTGGTCAGATTCAACAAACACAGTAAAAAGCTATGATAAGGCACTAATAGAAATAGGACTTGTTTCCGTGAGATCATCTCTTCTGCATTTTACAGATATACATACATTTCCTTACTTGGAAATAAAGGTCATAATTCTTTTTTCCTCTTTTTGCTTACTAAATGTGTACATGGTCTCTTTCTTTAGGAATTCTAAAAAGCACAAGATGCCAACCTATAGAATTTAAAAAGCATGAAAATGCTCTTTCTAAATTACTCTTAGGTTTAATATATCTTGGAGAAGTTGTGAATCACATGTAAATTATTTTGTTTTGCAAGAACACATAAGCATCATCTATGATTGAAAAAAACTTTTATAATTGTTTCACATCCAATTCTTATTAGCATCTTAGTTTTGTTATTAACTGTACTTAGTTGAACAAAAGTGGAAAGTTGAACATATTAATGTTTCATCCTTTTAACATCTTATTATCATCTTTAAATTGTATTCCATGTTTATGGATAATCATCAAATGGTACCTGTAATACATTCTGCATTGTTTTCCTTATTTTAAGAAAAATATTATGGACTTTTTATGACAATTTTCAGAAATGGCTGCTGACTCTGGTGCCAAATTTGAGATCCTTTCTTCAACAAGTGTTACCATTGTTACTGTGAGTACAGTTTATACACTAAAGAATCAGCAGGGTAGTAACAGTGAG
Organism: Lophotriccus pileatus; assembly: GCA_035583135.1. Classification (NCBI taxonomy): domain Eukaryota; kingdom Metazoa; phylum Chordata; class Aves; order Passeriformes; family Tyrannidae; genus Lophotriccus; species Lophotriccus pileatus. Next base: position 4,561,903 of record JAWWES010000115.1, read on the forward strand.
AAACTCATTCATTCCAAGTCTAGGAAAATTAAAGATTACGCAGTGCCTTTTGTTTAAGCCTTAAACATCCGCTCATCTCCAAAGTAAGCCAGAACAGCACTGCTCAAAAATCAGCCCAGGCTTGCACTAAGTACCCATCACCCCTCTGTCGCTGTCATTACATGTTCAGTTGCTGTGGGCACAAAGACCTGCTTTTGGGCAAGGGAGCGGTTACCAACTCACAGCCCTGCTTTGGCCATTTATCCCTCATTAATGGCATGAAACAAGGCAATTGTGAGAACAGAGCTGACTTCTGCTAGAAGGATAAGAATATCCTGGAAGGCTTAAAACCTTGTCCAAATTGTTTTATGGCAATGAAGTAGCCTTTGAAATCATTTGAATTGCAAACAGTGGAGGTTTATTGTTATACCAGTTTTTGTATCTGAGCCATGGAGGGCATCTGAATAGGGAGGGAAGAGCTAGAGCCAGATGGAGGAGGGAGTTTCTTACTAGCCTGAGTGGCATTTTAGGCAACCCAAAGTTCAAATGTTTTCTGGGGAAAGGAAAGCCTTCATCTCTTCAAGACTTATTTAGTTATCCGTGCTTATCAGCCTCATGCTGGGCACAGGTAGGCTGCAAGGAGAAGCGGACACTATGGAACTACGAGAGGAGGGAAGTAGAAGCATTTACCTTCCTCCCCAGATGCATATTTGTCTACAGCATCACACATAATTTCATCCTTCCATGTTTCTGACTTCAGTTCTAGGTGGAGTTTCTGGAGGTGAGGAAATACTGAGAAGGTGTTGAAAGACAGAAAGTGTTGTTTATTCCTTGTATGTCCCTGGGGAACTGAGTTCATGTTCTCATGACTGTAAAAGCTGGGTGCAGATCACAGTGCTGTGTGGCACCTACACCATAAGGTCATATGGAATCAGTTTTGCTGGAGTTCTGATCGTTCCCACTGATTCAGGTCAAGAAGAAAAACATTCTCTTGTGAAGAGGCTCCAGAAATAATGTAAAAGCTAAGCTCTTCTATTATACTGCACAGAGAAAAGAAGTTTAAAAACTGTACATTGTAGCTCCCCTAACATGAATAATCAGATCTCCAGAGCGAATCAGCCAGTCCATCCTCCCATCCGCTGTTCCAGCCTGAGACAAATTCTGGGTCATCAGAGAACCCGAATACAGCCACTTGTCCCACTGATAGGAACAGATCAGCTTTAAGTCCCTAACTTTAATTGTACAGGGGAATTCTTTTAACAAGAAAATGTATTTATTCAGGAACTGATGTCCAGAAATGACATAAGCACTGGCTGATCCAAGTAAAAAACTGCTATTTGCAAGTCTGAATAATTGCCACATGCTTCTGCTGAGAGGACACATCAAGAATAAAATTACTTCTTATTTCAATAAGACCTCCTACTTCCAAACAAGCCAAAAGCACATTATCAGGGCAACAAGCAACAACTTCAGCTCCCGATCGGATATAAAGAAACCAAGTCTGTGATGAAACACAGGAAAACCTGTATAACAGCTTACGTTGCACAAAGTAAATTAAGAATTTATAACTCATTCACGTAATGCAGTTGCTCACAGTGGGAAGCAGACAACAATACTGTATTCACTGAAGCTTTAGCGAGACATTATTTTCACTCTGCTGACAACAAACAGTTGCTATCAATGGCCTAAAGGAAATTGTAGGTGTTAGCTAGCCCCACCATTGTGGATCTGATAGCCAGTTTTGTATCATATTAAGGTATATGCTTTCCTGCACATCTAAATGTCAAGCTCCTTACATGCATTGCAATTCAACTGGGTCATGTTAATGAGATCTTCAGAACTGTGTCTTTAGGTGTTCTCCCAGCCAAACCAGCTTTAATCAAAGTCTTTTCTCAGCTGCATTCTCTGTAACAATAACACATCTGTACTTTCCTCTTACTCTCAGTGTTGTCAGAGTTCTGGCTTGATGGTCTGAGATAAAATGCATACACACATGTTCACATGCAAAAAAATACCGGATCTTATTTCATGAATGTCAGAGTCTCTGAAGATGTATTTGAGTTGCTTATTTCCTTCTGAGCTTTGTGGAAGTGTCTCACAGTGAGACTTGGGTGAGTTAGTGATACTTGATGCAACAAATACATGGCCGGGTCACTGATATCTTTGCAGGCACCAGCATGCCCATGTCCAAAATAAAAGAACAAGTTGTCTCTCTATTTACATGGACTTTTTTTGGTTCTCTTTCACCCAAATTTAAGTGGTACCAAAGTAAGAGCTATATACGTGGTAGAACTTAATTCAGAAATAAAGCATTTGATTCGTCTCATGAAATGATATTATCTTGTAAGATGTTTAATTTAATGAATGATTATACAGGACTCAAGATATTCATATAGTATTTGCCAAAATGAATTTCATATTCTTTTCTTTCTCTGGTATTCAGTACACAAAGTACTTAATTTCTGACCTATATAAATGGCATATAAAAACATTGTCCCCTGCCTTTTCCAAGTTTTAATCCAACAATCAAAAATGACAACAGCATTGATAAGCACAAATGTCAGCCAGATGCACACTAGCATAGACATGTTTCATGGAGAAGGTGGTAACACTTTTTTACAGAAGAAAGGTTGATGTAGAGTCATGTTTGCTTTCCAATATACGTGTTCTTAAAATTTCATATTGCTCAGTTAAAAACAAAATAAAATAACTTCTGCTAGCATGAAGACAAGCTTCAAGCGACCCTTTGTTTTTCTAGGTCACAGTTGAAATAAAGCATGCACAGAGGTATGCTCTCATGTGCAGAGATGAATTTTCCAAATACTAGCAGATTTTCCTGGTGCTCAAGTGGTCTTGTTGCAAAGCCTGTTATCTAAGACAAAAGGAATTTTTCAAGTCAAATAGAGTAATTCTTCTTAAACTACACTGAAACTTTCCCCTTAGAGCCCAAGCACAGGGAAAGCATGGAAAGAGAAAAAAATAAGGACTGCTCTTTGGAGAAGTGGTGTCTGGCTTCCAAGGGCACAAAAAAATCCATGTCAGAGCAGCTGCAATGCTTGAACTGCGATTCAAACACATTAGCCACAGCTCATGGTGATTAAGGAATAAGTTAACTGTCTGTAGAAAGATCTATTATTTATTATGTGCAGGGCTCAGCACTGTACAGCCAAGAAGAGAAGCACAAACTTGGCTCCTTTTCTCCAGTTTGAAATTTATCAATAGTTCTCGAATCACTGACGGCACACACTGCACTTGAGGCTCAGACACCTGGTTATACCAGCTTTCTTAATTATGCATTTTAAATGTATTCCTCCTCTGATTTTATACTTTCAAACCAGTTCAGCTATCACCTGTTTGGAGTTTACACATAACCCTAATCAACATGTTACAGCTTGGGAACTGCTGTGCCATGTCATTCCATTAAAAGGAAATGAGCTGTTACTGTGATGCATCCAATTGCCTCTTCACACAGTGAAGAAGTTACACTCTTAAAAAAAAGAAAAAAGAAAAAGAAAAAAGAAAAGAAAGAAAGAAGAAAAGCAAATACTAAGCACTTTTTGAAATGTGCAACCATAAGCCTTTCCCACTCCCTGCATAATACTGCTCACATTATGCCTCGGGAAACTTGTCCAGGTGTGCTTCCCACTACCTGGAATCATGGGATTGGTGAAACAGGATCTCAAAGCCACTGACGTTGGCTTTCAGTGTTCCTTATTTCCAAGTAAATATTCTGCAAGTGTGTGATTTTTTGGCACTACCTTAACTATTGTGGCATTGCCCTGAAGGACAGACTAACCCAGTTTATAATAAGTGTATTTAATAGTGCAGAGCTCTATGGCTTGTCTAGTGGGACTTTAACCATGGCTTTGTAAATGATTTCAAAACCAAGTTACAAACCAAAGGACATTTTTTCATTGACTATTTTTTAAATTATAATTTGAAGGTTGTTTTGCAGGTTTTTGTTTTTGTGAAGTATACATGTTTACCTAACTGTAAGCATACCTGTGAAGGCATCAAATTTAATTTTTGGTTTTGAATCAGAACATAAGTTACTGTTTAAATATGGATATTTATATTAAGTTTGCTCAAAATATACGCAGTCAAAAGGAAGACAGACCAACTGACTGATCCCCCCTCTCTCCCACCCCCACACAGAAACCCATATACTATGGCCAGTTCTAGTAAATGCTGTTTCAGGGGGAGTTCATTTCAACTTCTTTAGTTTGTGTCCAGCACATTTGTTGTGTTTTATGTCAATGGCCATGCACTATGGGATGAATATTCAAATGGTTAACAGCAAATGCTTAGTTGTGTTGTTAGTAAAGGACTTGGGGTTTAGTTTATATATTAATAATGAAACATGCTTTAAATACATCTAATACTGTGTCAGTCTTTTAACACAGTAAGTAAAATTGCTCTCTTCAGGAAGAAAATAGCCCCGAAATTATTCAACATGGTCAAAAATTCCCAGAATAGAGTTGTAACATAGTTCAAAGGGTTTCATAACAAAACCAAAGCCATGCCCATTTTGGAATTTCTTCCATAACCAGCATTTGGACTAGGCATGCTGTAAGGTCAATTTCCTTCTTTCAAAGACTCTGTACTGGATTTTAGCTATCCTCCTTGTGAGCCATTTCATAAACAATTGATGGCAAAAAGTGTCATTTTACAGTCTAAGAAAAATCTAGTGACTTTTAAAAGTTATGAGATCAAGACTCCAAAAATTGACCCAGGATTAGTCTCCAAGCAAACTGCTTCTTCCTGAACACAGATTTCCCTTCCTTCCTGTTCCTGGTGAAGGACAGGTAGAAAGTGATTTTGGGATATAAGTTAAAGGCACTAAATATTATGTTTGTCACAGTAATCTTTTTTCCCAACGATTTTGGTCTTGTGGTAATGTAGTTCCAATTCCCACAGTAATCCTGCATTTTTGTTTCACATCTGGAGCATGGACAATAAACTAACCCTGAATAACATGAAAATACAAGCTTTTATTTGCACACCACGGTCTATTTTAGTCTACTGGTATTCTTTAAAACAGGAAAGAATATTTTTGTTAGCACATTCATCTACAAACACACAAGAATGGAACAAAATTTCCATTATCTAGATTACATAAAGAATTCAGAAAAATGTATGAAATTATCCCTGTGTGTGTAATTCTTTCTTGTGTCTGCAAGATATGAATTAATTTTGTTCTTAACTGTCTGGCATTCTATGTGTTTTTTGAATGGGACTTCTAAGGACTATTAGAAAACTACTCAAAGCCACTACAAATGCAGAACAGACTAGGTTAGTAAATCAAGGGAAAATACAGTTTTTCTCCTTGCAGACTCATGTTTGATGTAACTAAGATATAACTTTGATGTAACTGTATCGGCTGAAGTATGGTCCTGCCAACTGAAAGTGTTTCTGTAGCTGAGTACAAAGCCTTTGCCTCTCTCCACAAAAATAGCCAAGTGGCAATTGCAGTATCAAGGCTGTGGTGCTTGAGAGACTCTCAAATACCTCCTAATGTTTATGGAGACAGTAAATAAGATGAGAATATATTTTCCCAGTATATTTGGATTTTTAAAGGAGAACTAGTGCTCGGGAGACAGGTGTCTGGATGAGGGAAACAGTTCTAAGTGGCCTACCATCTGACAAAGCAGAGAACATGGGCATGACCTCAGTCAGACCAGCCAGACAAAGCTTCACAAAATCCGAATTTTGCCTCACCAGCAAGATATTATTTATGTCAGGACACAGAGAGCAGAAAAGTGGTACACGAATGGAAAGTAGGTGAATCAAAGGTGAGGAGGCACAAGAGAAAGTATGTAACTGCTCCTGCTTCTTGAAGGTCAGATTATCTGAAGCCTTACATTTTCAGTTGTTTACAGATACATCTTACTATTTGGCTCAATAGAGCCCACAAAATAATCAAACGAGTGAGATTTATTATTGCTGTTTTCAAAGCTGATTACAGAGGGCAGATATTGCTTGTTAATCTTCTCCCATTCCTTGATTATACATTTAGAATGTATACTCCTGTATCTCTTTTCAGAGCACAGATGCTAAAACCACAGGATGTCATTTTAATCCGTGGGTACTGTCACAGCTATGGATCCAATTGGTTTTATTCCAGGTAAAGCACAGCCAACTGCAGTATGCCCGCTTGGGATAACCATCATCTAAGTAAATCATGTTTTAGCTGACCCATGCACAAAATAAATCCCTCTCCTTTAGATATTAAGCTTATAGTCTCTTGTCACCCTACATGGTGGGAGAGGTAGGGACAAATCAGGAAAAAAGTGTTTTAGTTCAGTTTAAGTAGCAGGGCACAAAATGTGGAGCTTTTGTGGCTCGAATGGAGCCAGACTTTTACCCCGGCCAGTAGAGAAACACAGATATTGCCAGAGTTGCATATGACTCTAGCACTTTATTGTGAGACCTGGAGAGAAAGAAGAAAAAAAAAAAAACAACCAACCAAACAAAACAAAACAAAACAAAACAACAACAACAACAAAAAAAAAAAAAAAAAAAAAAAAAAAAAAAAAAAAAAAA
>JAWWES010000115.1:4568524-4588887 GCA_035583135.1 Lophotriccus pileatus
AGAGCCGGCGGTGCGCGGCAGGGTGCGGGGCGGGCGGGCCGGCGATGAGCGCCCCGGGGCGGCGGGGGCCGGGGCGGCGGTGACCGGGCGATGAACGGGTCGGGGCGGCTGCCGGCGGGGCCTGGGGAGCAGCTGGGCGCGAACGGCAGCGGCCCCGCCGAGCTGCGGGAGGGCACCCACGCCGCCACCTTGGCCGCCTGTGCCTCCCTGCTGGCCCTCGTCTTCTGCCTGGGCTCCTACGGCAACCTCATCGTGCTGCTCTCCTTCTTCGACCCGGCCCTTCGCAAATTCCGCACCGACTTCGACTTCATGATTCTCAACCTGTCCTTCTGCGACCTGTTCCTCTGTGGCGTGGCTGCCCCCATGTTCGCCTTCGTGCTGTTCTTCGGCCCGGCCCGCGGCGTGCCGGGCACCTTCTGCTTCACCTTCCACCTCACCAGCTCCGGCTTCATCATCATGTCCCTCAAGACGGTGGCGGTGATCGCGCTGCACCGGCTGCGCGTGGTGCTGGGCCGGCAGCCGCCCCGTACCGCCTCGGTGCCCCGCACGCTGCTGCTCACGCTGGGGCTCTGGGCTGCCAGCCTCACCCTGGCCACGCTGGCCACGCTGCATGCCCACGGCTCCCGCCGCTGCCTGCCCATGGCCAGCCTGGCCAGCAGCCAGGGCAGGCTCGTCCTCTACCTCTACATCACCGACTTCATCTGCTGCGTGGCCGTGGTGGCCGTGTCCTACGTGATGATCGCCCGGGCCCTGCACAGGAATGCACGCTCGAGGCAGGTCCCGCCTGCGTTGGCCACGGGCACCCCCCAGCCACAGCCCGCCCTGTACCGGACCCAGAGCTGCGGGCAGGCCCACGGACAGGGCCCTGGACACCCCAAGCATGCCACGCATCTCCCGCTGGCATCGGCCGTCAACCTGGCCATGGCCAAGGACTCCAGGGCCGTGGGGACATGCGTGGTCATCGTGCTCTCCGTGCTGGTGTGCTGCCTGCCCCTGGGCATCTCCCTGGTGCAGGACGTGCTGTCCAGCAGTGGGGGCTTTGTCCTCTACCAGTTTGAGCTGTGTGGGTTCACCCTCATTTTTTTCAAGTCCGGGTTAAATCCTTTCATCTATTCCCGCAACAGTGCGGGGCTGCGGCGGCGTGTCCTGTGGTGCCTACAGTATGCTGCCCTCATGTTCTGCTGCTGCAAGCACAAGACCAGGCTCCGGGCCATGGGCAAGGGCAGCCTGGAAGTCAATAGGAACAAGTCCTCGCACCACGAGACTAACTCGGCGTACATGTTGTCTCCAAAGCCTCAGAAGAAGAGCTTGGACCAGGCCTGCGCTCCCAGTCATTCCAAGGACAGCGTGCTGAGCCCCAGGGCTTCTGCGGGGCACCAGCACTATGGCCAGAGCAGCTCCACCCCTATGAACACCCGGATCGAGCCCTACTACAGCGTGTACAACAGCAGCCCTTCCCAGGAAGTGAGCACCCCCAACAGCCTGCAGCCAGTCAACTCCACCTTTGGCTTTTCCAAGCCCTACATTGCCCATCCAACCCCCGCCATGGGCCGGGACTGCGGCACTGCTCCCACCAGGCACATCCCAGTGCCTTCAGTGTAACCTGGGGAAGGATTATCTGCAAGTCAGTGATACAGCACTGCTGCCAATGAATGGAAATGCCATTCCTGTCCATGTCCAGCTGTTTGGAGCCAATGCCAGGGGATCGTTGCAGTGGCCATCACGGGATTTCTCTGGAATTTCACTGGCGAGTCAAAAAGGCGGATACATTTTAGATTTGTGTTTGGAATCGCTACATGAGGGTGGTTGTGGTACTAAATTTTACTGCTGCACAAGTGAAAACGTAAATGCCATAGCTGTGTGATTTATTATGTCACAAGGCCGGGTTGGATGGGGACTGGAGAAACCTGGACTAGTGGCAAGTGTCCCTGCCCATGGCAGGGGGTGGGACAGGATGAGCTTTCCAACCCAACCCATTCTGTGATAAGGCAGAGTATTACAAATATCTTGTATTTTCCAGAAGGAAGAATTGGGAGTGTGCTTGGTATTATTGGAGTTGAAACTTTTCCCATTGCAGAAGGTTGGAAAAACTGGTGGCACTTTTCAGTAATAACAAAAGCCCTTTCTGTTCCCCAGGAGAAATCCTGGTTCCCTTGAGGTAAATGGCAAAATTTCCATCAGGTTCCACCGAAGTTCAGGATTTCGGTCTCAGCTTCTTCAAGCGGGAGAAGGCATTATTCAGTCAGTGTCTATTTCCACTGGGAAGGACTTTTGGGAAGTATAGCACTGGAATAAACCCCTGCAGTTTATAGATTAATATCTGCTGGGTGCATATTTTAAGGGGGGTGGTGTTATGTATCCCAAAATAATTTGGAGAGGTGTTTGATAAAAGTAGCTGTGCAATACCTACTTGTTGGTGTTATGTGAGGATAAAGATGTATGTTGCAATATTATAGGACAGGAGTAATGCAGTCCCCTCTGGAATTCCCTAATTGGTGGGCTGTTAGGCACAGAGTTGTGTTCCTTATTGCTCCTTTGCCCATGACTTTTATACATTGGGACAGGTAGAACTGGCAGCTGTTAACGTTTTTAAAACCAGAACAATCATGTCCCAGCTACCTACAAATTTTGGAGATTTTTTTTTTTAAGAAATCTTAACATCAGTTTGATTTAATCTGTCTTTAGAAACTTCTTCTGTTGGTCTACACAGCAAGCAAATAACTGGAAAGGAATTGCGTTTTATTTTTGTGTTGTGTCACATGTTGCGGGAAACTGAAATTCCTGACAATTCTGGCACCAAATCTGTGCCAAACAACCGATCACCTTGCAACTTCAGCAGAGCCTCAGTGTCTCGGAAACAATCCTACCACAGACATTTGGTGCCTCGTTGTAGGAAAATGCCACATCCTTAGGAAAATGACAGCGATGGGAAGGTGATTTGTTACTTTAGAAACACTGCAGTGTGAGAGTTGTTGGTTCGGGGCTTTTGTTAACTGAACTACTTTGGAGGTTTTCCTGGAACACTGTTCTTTGTTTAACACGGAATTTGAATTAGTTTTGAATAATTCAAACCAGCTTTCTTGCAATAAAACCGACGTGAACAACTTTCTAATACAAATGTAAAATTGAAATTATTTCAGTCTGTCCTCTCTGCCCAGATACTTTTTTTTACTCCAGATGAATAATATGGTTCTTTCTAAACTAACTATAAAAGATAACTTAAAAGTCTTGTTTGATTGTTCTGTAGTTGAATTTCTCTTCGGTACAAATTGTACTGGAGGGAAACAATACAGATGAAGCAGTTTTGGGGTTTGCTCTGTGTGTGCAACTTCTCCTGTGCCTTTAGTTTGGATCACATAAACTTCAGCACCCGCTGCAAGGTTAAACCTCTCACATCTTATTCATGACAGTCATTTGCATGGAATATTCATGTGGGAGTAAAGCAAGAAGGGTCCAAGAAGGAGGTTTTATTGTCTTTATGTGATGTTTTAGTGCGAAAAAAGAACTGAAGTCCCATAGAAGGACTTTGTTAACTCCTGGTGCCAACTGTACTCTTAATATACCACCCTTATGTTAATATTGGGGTTAATATGAAAAGTATAGATAGGAAAGTGTAGCACCTTTGCATCTGCAGTAGGAGCAAAACCTGATTTAAGTTGTCAGTTTTACTGAGTTTGTTGTTTTGTGGGATATTTATGGGTATAGTTAATCAAGATTGGATTTCGGGAATAGGTGGATACAGCTTTGCAGAGAATCAGGAACTGATTTAATCAATTTGGTGATAAAATAATTGGCTTTGGGAGTATACGTTTTCTTTTTTCTTTTAGCCACTTGTATGAGAAACCTGCTGAGCACAGAACCAGTAAAGCTCCAGTAAGGAACCAGTAAAGAGTGACTGCAAGGTTGAAAAGCAGAGGTCCAAGCAGAGAGAAGCAACAGAGTGCAGGACAAAGGAGGTGGGAAATGTGTGGGAAGAGAGGAAGTGAGAAATGTGAGCACTGAATGGTGTAGAAAGAAAGGACAAGGCATCAAGGAGCTTATTAGAAAAACAGCTGATGAATTACTTGGGGCTCATTAATCTCATTAATAAGTGGCTTCTGGTTGTTTAAATGAACAAAAATGTTGAAATATTTTTATAATTCATAGTCTTTCTAAGTTCTAGATATCTGTGGTTATAAGAGTTGGCATTTTCAGCTGCTGGGCTGCAGGGTTGGATTTGTCAACCTCTAAATGTAAAACCTCCAAGCTGTTGATGCTGAGGAAAGGTGGGTTTGCACCTGGTGAGTTTTGGGAGATCTCTCTGTAAATGCAGATCTTTGTTTCATGTCCCCCCTTTGGCAGCAAATAGGTCTGGATTTGTCTTACTTTGTCACAGCAGAGCTAATTCCCTTTCAGACTCTGTGTTCCAGACATGCTGCACACAGACATCCTGCATTCCTGGATCTGGGATCTTCTGCTGGGAAGTCATCTGGGTTCACTCATTGTAGGTAGGAACAAGTCCAGACCGTGCTCTGCCAAATAATTGGTCCTCACCTGGTGTTTATTTTGTGCCACAGCCTGTTGATTTTCCTTGAATGTGAAAATTAGATCAGCTGAATTTCCTTTTATTTTTTCCCAGACACAATAAATAAAATTATCAAGTGGCACTAGGTGAGGATAAGGGCCCTGCAAAGGCAACGCTGAGTCCCTTGGAAATGGGTCAGGGTGACTGTGTCAACTGAAGCTTTCCTAGATCTGAATAATAATGTACAGAACTTGTTTCTTCAGAGGTTTATGATGAGACAAAGCTCACCCCAGTTACCTAACAGCAGACACTGACACACTCAGCTAGTTTTTGCATTGGTTGTATATTTTATTGTGTACTTAGAAAAGTTTCCAAGTCCAGTCTCTCCTAGCAGTCCCAGAGGCCAAAGGCTGTGGCAGTGTGGGTTTGCAGTGGTACCTCTCAGGTGGCTGAATCTACTGAATCTTTCATCTTTTCTTGCTCCAGCCGCAGAAAGGAGCTGCTGCCTGTGTTCCAGCCTGACTTGTGGCTTTCTTCCCTGCACACAAGTGTGCTCCCACCTTAGGCTGTCCTAGAACCAGGAATCTTTACTCCAGTTGTTAGACATCCCTTACCACTGCAACCACCTCAAAAAGCAGTGGAGACATGTTGTGGGAGGAGGAGCTCGGAAGTCATTGGTTTTCTTCACAGAAGTATCCACAATGCTTCACTTTATTAATCTCATCCAGAACTTATATACAGTTTCTTGAGGTACATATATCATCTCTTAGCAAAGTTATTGGCCAGAAGGGGCACCTGCTGTCCCCCTTCTATTGGCCCTTAAAATTCAAAACCGCTCTCATAGTCAGATAGCTCAGCAGAAAAACACCAGGTGCTTATCCTTGTCGCTGAATTGTTTCTCATTTCTGCTATTCAACACAGTTGACTCCCATGAACTGCCCAAGGCCTCCCGGCCTGTGCTTCTCTGTGACAAAAACAGATTTTGCACCAGAACAGGCCTACAATAGCATTCCATGGCCTGTATATTTTAAAAATTCTCCCAACAGAGACATGCAGTGTGACCTGAGCTGTTCTTCCCATCAGGAGACTTCCACAGCACTTAGAGAAATGCTGGAAATAGCTGGAGAAATTCAAGCACCTGGGAAGAAAAGGCCGTTTATCAGCACTTGGGTCTCATCCCTTTGGGATTCCTTTATCAGAGGGAATGACACAAGTGCGACAGTCCCACCAGGAGCCTCTCCTGGGGCTGATCCAGACAAACCCCGTGGCATTACTGAGCCTTTGCAGGAGGTAAACACTTCTGTTTGACCACAGGCTTTCCAGGCAGAACCTTCCCAGTTCCTTGGGTCTCATTCCAGCTCGTACATCTCCTGAGCGGATCCGTTCTCCACTCTCACGAGGGGTTCGTTGGTTGTCTTTAAGACGGCTCTCAGCTGATGCCAGAACATCTTCTGCTTGTGTTCCTCGGGGCTCCACTTCAGGTAGGTTTTCCTTCTCAGCAGCTTCCTGAGCTTGCTGAACTTCTGGGGGACGCTGTGGGGCGGGAGGTCTTCCAGCACGATCATGATGAGGGAATCCAGGTTCTCATTGAGGACCCGGTGCTCGGCAAAGTACAGCTCGTACTGACACCAGCAGCTGTTTACAAAGCTGGGGGACAGAACAAACAGGACCTTGTGGCTGTTCTCTATGCAGTAAAATATGTTCCCAAGCACAGGGTGCCCCGGTTTGAAATCCCTCTCGTGGTAACAGATCTTGAACCCATCATTCTCAAGCTTCTCCAGCAGATTCTCTTTGGTCCAGGCGGCGTCGTGTTCGCTGTACGAAATGAAGGCGTCGTAGAGCTTGTTCTCAGGCCTCTTCTCATACTGCCTCCTCTTGGCCATGCACCAGTACCAGCCCATCCTGATGTACCAGAGCCCGTGGAAGTGCCAGCACAGGGCTGTGAGCAGCAGCACCACGAGGCCGGCAGTGCCGGCGGTGATTCCCAGCTGGAGCCCCAGGGAGCAGCGCAGCAGTGTCAGGCGGCTGCTCTCCACCAGGGAGCCCCTCCTGGCCGGGGGGAAGCTGCACCTCACGTCCCCCCTGCCCTTGATCTGCAGCTGGGGGCGGTGCATGTAGACATTCACGAACCAGTACAAGTCACAGTTGCAGAAGAAATGTCTCCCTTGAACCGTCAGGACCCTCAGGCTCGTCAGCGGGCCGAACGTATCCTCCACTATGGTGGTGATGGCGTTGTCACTGATGTCCAGCTCCACCAGAGAGGCTGGGAGGGAGCCACGCTGTAGAAAGGAGATCTTATTCCCTGATAAATTGAAATACTTCAGCATTGGGAGCGAATGCCCAAGGCCATCGGGCAGCTCTGAGATGAGGTTGTGGCTGCTGTCCAGGCTGGCAAGCGCAGGAAGGGTGTCAGTGGTTTCCAGCTGGGTGATCAGGTTCCCAGAAACATTGAGATGTTCCAGGTTCCCCAGGGCCTTGGTTAAGGACAGCACCTTCAACTTGTTTTTACTGATATCACATTTCTGTAGAGCTAATGGAAAATACTCCACATGCATCTCCGTAATTTTGTTGCTTTGGATGTTAAATGTTGTTAAGTTAGAGAGGGATTTCAGACTGGGGGGTATGATTTTGATGTCGCTGTTGCTGACATCAAGGTGCTGCAGGGAGGGAGGGAAATTGGGAAGTACAGAAATGTGGTTGTGGCTGAGATCCAAAAATAGCAATTCTTGCACTGTGTCAGCAAACCACTCTGGCAGTTCCACAATGGAGCAGTTGGACATTCCCAGGTGTTTCACTTTATTGGGAAGGCTTTCAATGGGTGTCCCAAACTCGGTCCTGACAAAGGAAATGGCGTTGATGTGCACAGTCCCAGAGGGAGGGACACATGTTGGAAGTGCATTCCTACTGTCTGGAGATGCCATGTAGATGAAGTGATTTCCTTGGACGTATATGTTTTCCAAGTTAAACAGTTTGGTAGCGAAATTCAGGGGTATTTGGCTGATGTTGGTGAAGGACAAGTCGAGTTCCTTGATGGTAGAAGGGAGGCACAGCGTGTCCAGGCTATTGATGGGGTTGTGGCTGATGTTTACAAAGAAAAGCTGGTGGAATGGGAACTTACAGATGGCCTCCACATCCAGGATGTTGATGGTTAAATTGCTGGAACTGGCATCGATCCACCGCACGTTTTCCATCGGCAAGAACAGGACAAACAGCGACACAAGATCCATTTTCAGGTCGTTGTGACTGATGTCAAGCTCCAGAACACTGGCCAGCTGAGCTTGGCAGGCGTCCTCGTCCAGTTTCAGCATCAGCTCGTCCTCAGAGAGGTTACTGTGGGATAGATCCAGTGTCCCGTTGATGGGAGTTCCACAGAAGCTGGGCCTTGGTGTGGCTGTTGGAAACGCTGGAAACGTTGTTGCATTTTCCTCTCCCTTCCGAAGCAGATTCCCAGTGCTCCGCCTGAGCCTGGGGTTAAGGTTTTCCAGGACAGGAGGATGTCTGGAATGTGGTGGCTCCTCGGTGGGCTCAGAAGGCCCCAGAGCAGGCTCTGAGGACTTGCCAGAATACTTGGAAAGCTGCAAAGACCCTGAGGCTTGGCCGGTGGGTGAGAGCTCCAGCTGGGGTGGGAGATGTGACAGAAGCAGCTTCTCATCATTGAATGATAAATTCAGAGAAAGCAGGCTGAGCAGGCTCTGGAGTGCACCAGGCTCAACATCCCGAATCCGATTGTAGGAAAGGTCCAGAACTTCCAGCACCTCAAAACCTTCCAAGTCTCTCTTGGTTACTTTTTCAATGACATTATGTGAGAAATTGAGAGCTCTGGCTGTTTTGGGAGCTTGTACTTCTGAGACAGAGGAGAGGTTGGAATAGGAGTAGTTATAAACTGGGAAGGCCGTGTGTGTTCTCCGTGTTAGGAATCCATGTGCTCCACTGAACAAGAAAGAAATGAAGTAGAGATGGAGGCAGCCAGGAAGGACCCTCATCCTGGAGAAAAGAAATGTCAATCCATCATTTTAATGTGCTCTGTGTTAAAAAAATAATCCTAATTTACTTGCAAATCTAGAAATTGTTTCATTAATTGTATCTATGATTCCCTTTTTATCTACCAAAAGAAAATACAACTTATTTCAGAGTAAGAGAGAGGGAGTGTCAGAGAAGGATTTAGGGAGGGCTCTATTCATTTCATTTCAGGTCATTGTAGATAAAGTCTGAATTATCTTTTCTTTCTTTCCCTTCTCCCCAGGCACTTTTGCAATACTCTTTTCCATTGCACAATCTGCAATGCCAGTCTGGGCCCACTCCATTGGACTCTGTTTTATGTTTCTCATCAACAACCAGGCAAGTCTGACCTGTCCAGTCACCTCAGTAAAGCTCCACAGAACTGTGTGACCACGGATCTTCCCGTGATCCCAGCCCCCTGGAGCTTTGCTCTGCCAAGGGTTTACCAGGAGTTTGCTGGGCCTTACCTGTCAGCGGAAGTTTGCTTGGAAGTGGGATATGGGAGGCTTGTCTGAGGCAGCCGGGAGAGGTCACTGCCCCCGCATCGCTGGGCTTTGGAGAATTCCCAGTGCCGGGAGCGCTGCCCGGCTCCAGCCCTGCCCCGGGTCTCTGTCCCGAGTCCCCGATCCCACTGCTCCGTGCCGGATATGTATGCCCTGAAAAGGCAGAGCTCCAGGTGAGTCACCTGCTGTCACCACAGTCCCCTTTGCTGCCCGCAGGCTCGGACCATCAGTCTAAGAAGAGGGACCCCAGAGACTTCCAGCTGTGTACCCCAGGCCCTCTGCTGCCCACTCCACATCCCGCAGGAATACCAGCCCACCTCCCGTCCCGCAGGAATACCACAGAGTTGTGAAAAGCATCACGGATGTATCACCCAGCTCGTTCCTGCTTCCAGCCACCCCCCGTCCCTCTGACCCCCTGTACCTGCTCTGGTCCCTCGCCGGTCCCTTGTGCTGCCGCCGGTGCCTTTTGTGAGTCTGGGCTGGAAGCGGGGGAGGGCCGGGACACCCCCGGGCCCGCCCAGCCCCGGGGCCCTGCGGCAACCGGCCCCCCCTCTCCCTCTGCCCGGCTGGAGGAGGAGGAGGCTGTGCCGGACATGATCGTCCCCGGTGAGAACTGTCAAGTTTTCCCCACCGTTCCGCTCTCGGACGTTGCTCAATCCGTGGCCGAGGGGGAAAAGGAAGGTTGGCGCTGACGCTGGGACGGTGTGGAGCCGAGGGTTCGCTCCTGCCTCAGCATCGCGGGTACCACAGCTGGGGGGGAGAAGCTGAAGCTCACTGCAAGGAGTGTGTGGGCTGGCGAGTTCACCAGGGACAGCCTGTCTGCGCACCTTGGGAGCAGGAATGCAGAGGGAGCTCGGAGTGGAAGACATGGAACAGCAGAGCGGTGCTGTGGTAGTTCTCCATCAACAACAACACAGCTTATGGGAACAGGTCTCCATTAGCTCCAAAATTCAGGTTACTTCTGCCACTTACCCGTGCTAATGACCAAAGCCACTGGAGCTCCACCTAAGTATGACATGATATCCACTGTAACTTTACCCTCAGAGAATCTCAGGTGGGGAGGGGGGTCTGAGATGCCATTGCACCTTCTGGGGTCAACCTCTGCCCCACAGGGACACCCTCTGGGTAAGGACCCTGCTCTAAATTATTACCTCAAGCTTCTACTGGGATCAGAGCTTGTCAGTAAATCAATCACTTCCAATTTTTCCCCTCTCTTTTGCAGCTGGTCATTGGTGTGACTGGAAACTCTTGTGGTAGCCTGAAGGCTCCCCTGCCCTGTCCTGGGGACTGGAAAATCCGAGGTGGTTCACGCTGTCTGTCTGGTCTCACCAGGCACTTTCCTGCTGCGACAGGTTCTGGGAATTGCCCTGCAGTCATCAGTTCTTCAGACAGATGCCATTCTTCTTTGGTGAGAGACACGGGAGACTGAGAGCACTCAGAATATGTCAGGGGAGATTTTATCTCCTGTTCTCAGCATGGGGTGAGCCCCTGTAGTCAGATAATTCTCCGTGTAAATACAGCAGTGCTGCCAGAGAACCCTAGGCTGGGCTTCCCTTTAGGAAGGTGGAGCAGGCACTTCCTACCACAGGGCCCAGCAAAATCCCAGAGAAAATCATGGCTGGAAGGGACAAAGTGAAAAAGATACTTTTTTGTACAAGCACAGTTACTCTAAAACACACTGTGCTGGAATTATTCTGTCTTTAATTCATCCAACACACCCTCTGTGTATTCATTAATTCTCCTTTTTTAAGCAACCTCTTCTTTTGCGGATTGTGGAGGAAGAGCAGGACATGAGAAAGGTCTGTGAGTGAGAGAGTCTACACTGTGTGGCCAAGAGCAGGACCACAGCAGGGTGATGAAGTAAAGAGATTTCACTCCCAAAACAGGTTGTCTACCACTTGTTCTCATTCTCTCTCTGCAGGAGATGGGGTTTTGTGTGCTGGAAATTTAAGGGAGGAGAGCTGAACCTGCTGCTCAAACCCAGGGAGGATCAGTATCAGCCTTCATGAGACCAGATGTCACAGGAGCTTCTCTGGTTAAGGTGGGCTTAGATTTGTGTGTTGGATGCAAATCTTAGGTATTTATGGCCAGGAAATGCACTTGTCTGCTTGAAACACCTCTCCCTCCCACAGGTATAGGAGCAAACCTGCAGAACCCCTCAGGCACAAACCTGAGCAGAGCAGAGCAGCGCAGCCTTCCAGTTCTGGGAGCTTTCTGCATATCCAAGAACCTTGTTTCCCCCAATTTTGGTCCTGATGTGTTCCTGCACCTCCAGGCTTGTCTGGGAGAGGGTTAAGGCAGCAGGTTACTCTCAAGTCTATAGTTTTAGATTCAAATGTGCGAAAATACAGAATTATACTGGAATTTACTTGTAGCAGTAGCAGCTCATGGTCTGCTGTGCCCTGTGGGGTTTGTGTGTGTGTCCTGCCTCCTCTCCTCACTCCCTCGTGGGCTGTTGGTTGGCGAGGGCTGGGAGGGGGGCAGCAAAGCATGTTCCTTCTGTCCGGGGGATGTGTGTGGGCAGCCCGGATGCCCGCAGGAATAGCTGTGAGTGGGGGGGGGGTTTCCTGTGCAGGGGGAAGTAGAGGCTGAGGAACATGGACCACACAGCTTTGGCAACCCAATGTTTACTCAGACAGCGGCACAAGCTGGTGCTGGGTGGCACCAGGTGCTGTGGCTGCTGAGTCAGGGCTATGCTTCCCCTCTTGCCAGGGAGTTCCCTCTGTGAGGGGAATTCGGGACATTGTGCAGAATGACTGTTCCTGGCCTGTCCTCCAGGCTGATCACAAGTGAGGGGCATGCTGGAAGGTTTAGGGTGCTGGGGGTTCCCTTCCCTTTCCATGACTCAGCCCAAGGGATGCTGGGGCAAGGCTGTGCCTGTACAGCTTTTCCCAAGAGCAGCCTTGATCCAAAATATGAGATCACACAGATCCAGGGCTGTAACAAGGGGATTCACACAGCCCCTTGCGAAGGCAGCACAAAGTGAAACAAGTTTTAACCTTTTCTTACTGTATTTTGGCCTGGAGGAGTGACACCTCTGGCAGGTCCTGATGAGATTGGTCCAGATGTAACTGTTCAGGGGGGTAAAAGAACTTGAGGGAAACTAAGGTAAGGATCTGAAGTGTGGGTAACACTGGTTTTAATGTCTCCTCTTTCTAAAAGCTTCTGGATTAGAACTTGGGCCACTTTTTGCTTATCTAGCGAATGCTTTGCAAGTAGTTTGTGGTGGGGAAATATGGGTAGACTCTCTTCCAGGGGGGAAAAAATCTGTGTAGAAGACTCTTCCCCTTTTCCAGTTCCCTCTGACACCTCGATATGAGCAAGAAGAGTGCCTGTCACTTTAAATGTCAAGTCATGCTGCTGCTGCTGTTTGGGTTTTCTGCTTGATGAGACACTAAAAGCTTCTCTTGCAACAATGCAGCAGGAGGGTATTTTGGGCAGCACCTGACCAGTCATATGGCACAGGGCTGGCACATTTCCGCCCCACAGCCAGGATGTGCCTTGCACGAAGGCTTCACAAAAGAGGAAACGTGGTGGGCACACGGAAGTGACCAACACAACCACCACTGTTGCTACACCCCAAATGCTCAAGGCTCTGGGTGTTGGCCATTACAAACTTGTTCCACCTATTTATAATGTAAACCTACTTCAGATCCTGCTGTCACCAGGATTTCAACTGCCTGATCCCCCCCAGCTTCTGGGAATTTCTAATGCCAGCAGAGTAAAACCTCCCAGATCTCCTCTGCGAGGCAGACACGCTACAGGGAACTGGACCTAGTGGCAGGGAGGGTGTTCAGCCAAATAATTATATGAAGATGAACCCTCCAGTGTTAAATATAAATACATAAATAAATGGAATGTCCTGGGAAGCAGCCCAGGCTGGGAGAAGAAACAGCAGTTGAAGAGAAGGGTAAGGTACAGTGAAAACACAGTGCCAACAGTCAAACAAAGAGGTAGTGCTGGTGCAGTAGAAAAATCATGAGTGGTGGTGTGGCTCCTGAGCAGGAAGGGTTGGCTTCACCTTTTCCTTCTGGTGGCAGCTGGGTTCCTCACTTGAAGCTTCAGTTATTACTGTGGCTGTTTCCAGGGGGCAGTTTATACCTCAGGGATGCTGCTGGTGGAACGTGTCACACATGAACCAGGCAGGAAGTGCAAGACAGGGTTTTAATCATTAAAAGTTTATCCATAAGCTCTTATATACACATAGTTATACACAAAGTGGTTCATGAGTCCCTCAGCTTAGAGCTGTGCTGGTGAGGCCTTTGTCAGCTCACAGATGGCTGTTCCCGTGGGAAATGTCAGGATTTGGCTCATGGAGGGGGTTTTGCTGTCCTCAGCTGGGCACGGAGAGGAGCCCGTATTCATCTGCTGTGTCCAAGATTTTACAGATGACTGGAGACTCCACCTGCAACAGAGACACCAAAACATAAGAGACCACAACCTCAGCACTGCAGGAATCTTGAAAGAGTCACTGGAAGGAAGAGGTCACCTTAAACATGCACCTGAGACCTGGCACCTGATCTCAGGCATGTCTTTACCTACCCCAAGGATGTATTGGCAAGAATGAGGCTCTAACATGTAAATGGTCACAGCGTGAGGGGAATCAGACTCTTTACATCTGAAAATAAAAGAGAAATTGGGGTGTTTGGGGTGTAAGAAGCACAAAATAATGATGTGTTTCACTGCTATCCACAGCATTTTTACTAGGCTAACAATCACTGCCTTCTGAGCTCTGTGACAACAGCGGCAGCTTCCCCCTCCAACCCAGGACACACACAGAACATCAGTTCACTTACTTCAATTTTACAGTCACCTGCCTTGGCTTGTCTGTCAAGTCACAAACATCTCCATTTCCATAGAAATGAGACACCATCCTGCCAGGAAAGATCAGAATGGAAGAGTTTGGAAGTGTTCAACACCATTTTTTAAGCAGGCAGGTAAGTGGTGTGAGCCACCACCTCACTGTTCCTCAAGTATTTAATATACACACAGTAACAGATTGTACTGCAGAAGCAAATGCTTGGTCAGTAGGGGAAGGTTTTATTCTGTGTCATCTCCTGAGTCCTGAATTACCTATTTTTGATGCTGACTGGGGGGGTGGGGTGGGGAATAAATCTTAACAAGCTGCTCTTGCCAGTTTGTTGTATGTGTTAATGAGGTGAATATTGCCAGGGCTGTCCCGTGCCAGCTGTGGCAGCAGCAGAGAGCAGTGTCTGTACCTGACGGTCTGGGTGCCGTCCTCTTGCAGGTAGAAGGTTCTGGCCGCGTTCTTCCTCGACCACTCCATGTGCTCCTCCTTGCTCCAGGTCCCCACAACCACGGAGGTCCTGCCACTTTCCTTGTCCTAAAAAAGGACACCGGGTACAGAGGGTTTACATTCTGAAATCCAGCTTCTTGAACCCAAGCTGTTCATCAGCCAAGAAAAGGAGGCAGATTCTCCAGCCCCCACAACCATCTATGAAATGCACTGTAAAGCTAAAAGGAGGTGTCTTTCCTCCAGGTCCTCTAACCCCCCCCAGCCATCTATCAAATGCACTACAAAACAAAAATAAGTAAAACATAAAGAAGTACCAGAGCTATTTAAACACACCTCATGGTACTGATGAACGTATTTGCCGTAGCAGAATTCGTATTTCCACCAGCCAACGCCCTGGGGAGAGGTACAAGCTCAGCGTTAAAAAAACAACCACCAGAACCCCTAAAACAACCAGAACACCCCAAAACAATCTCGTGCTTTGCCGTCCAGATCCTAAACCCTAAATTTGAGCTGTAAAACTCCATATGTATCAATTAACAGAGTGAGATTTTCATTACCTACTCTCACTTCACTGCTCAAATAAGTTGAATTTCAACAGACAGGTTAAAGGTGAAGACTGAACAAACACATAAAGCAGGATGTGCAGGTAAGGGAGTAGCTATTTATTCCACGCAGCCTTGTTCCTCACCCCGTGGAAGCAGTAGGAGCCACTAAGGAATTCCTTGATGAGCTGCTCATCAGTCAGTTTGGAGATGTGGGTTGTTCCCACCGTTAACAGCTGGTGGCTTCCAACAGCCACAGGCTTGTGAATGGAAGAGAACTTCTCTTCTTTTGTTGAAGGCATTTCTTCCTGAAATTAAAGGCTACAGTTAAATGCCCTGCAAATTACTGAATGCTAAGTCCAGCTGGCTGTTTTGGTCAGTTTTAGCTGAAAGAAAATTCCAGTCCAAACCTTCACACATGTGTGACCTGGAGGCTACAAACGCTACAAAAGCTTTAAATTAGTAGCCCAAACATACCTTCCCAATAAGGTGAGTTGCAGATGGTCTCAACAAGCTTAAAGACTGACACTGTCCTACAGAACATGTTCAACACGGAAAATATTCTTCTGTTTAAAATGAAACACATCCTACCTCCTTGACCCTCCTGAAAGGCGTCTTCAGCATTTCCTGCTGTTTCTCCAGCTGTTCCAGGTTGTGGGGTTTCAGTGGGGATCCCGGCAGAGACTGGCAGAAGATGTCGTTGACAGGGGAAGCCCTGAACCTGCCCAACAAGGTAGGAACGTGTCACACCTTCAACTCAACAAAGCTGTGAGTTTCTGCTCAGTGCAGCTGCATCCCTGGCTGGGATCCCAGGAACAGGGGGAGAGCCCGGGAGGCCGAGAGGCTGCCTAGGGAACACACAACAGCAAAAAACTGCACTGAACTTGAAATGTGGGCTGTGGTCCCTGTGGTGCCAATGCCACTGAGCAGCATTCCCAGCCTGCCACCCCCACCTTTCCTTATTGACTAAGGTGGGGAATGTTGATCCTGTAGGTTTATTTGCAGTATTTCCTGGTGGTGGCCAGGAAGCCTTCCATGCCTTCCCTTTGGAAGGAGGCAGCAGCTCTGCTGCATTTTATTCTTACCAAGCAACAGAACACTGGCCTGTGCACTTTCCATTTATTCTGCTACTGATAGAGCAGCTTAAAAGACTCCCACAGTAAAGAGATAACAGTGCAACAGATAACAGAGTATGTGCAAACCCATCTACACGAAAAAATTTATAGTGGGTACTAAACATTTAACTGAGTTACTCCAGCTGCCAAGTGTTCATAAAATGCACAATGCAGGATTTTGCCTCTAGACTTTGTGGCCTGATTCAGATCAGGGATTAAATACTGCCTTGTTCCAACACCTATGTAAATCTAGGAATCCTGTCCATTACTCTGCCATGTTGTATGTCATATTATTTATTCCATTTGCACTTCTCTTTACACCACCTGAAAGGTCCAAAAAGGTATGACTGAGACTAAGGGATCCTTCAGATGCACAGCACAGCTCAGGGAAGGGAAGGAAAACAAACGCTACACTTGATTTTTGGAGAACAACACTGAAGTTGTGAATTCTCCCTAGGAAAATGGCTTCTAGAGAGCTTGGTGGAAGGAGCTAAAATCAAGGTTAAGGTTATGGCTGGAGGGCACACTTTTGGTTTTGTACAGAGATTTTAAAAGCCTATGTACACATATGGTATCTGCAGTCTTCAAACACCGTGAAGATGAATCCCTCAAGACCTTGAAATCACCAACTAAAAGAAGGCAAGTGTTCTCAATCTGCCTTTAATGCCCATTTCGGTGTTACGCTGTACCAGGGGAGGTTTGGGTTGGATATTAGGAAGAAATTCTTTACAGGGAGAGTAATCAGACACTGGAATGGCCTGCCCAGGGAGGGGGTAGAGTCACTGTCCCTGGTGGTATTTCAGAGGACACTGAATGTGGCATCAGTGCCATGGGCTGGGAACCATGGCAGGGTTGGATCCAGGGTTGCACTTGATCTCAGAGGGCTTTTCCAGCCCGGCTGATTCTGTGATTCTATGATTTCGTGGTTCCTACTGAAACTCAAGTCCTGCTTCCCACCTGGGATCGAGCCCTGCAGGTGTCCAAAATGCAAATGTGGTGCAACTTCACATGCCAAGGTGGAAGCACCCGGGTACCGTGGCTGTGCCCCAGAACCGCAGCAGGGTGTCTGCCATGCCGAAGGGCACGGAGGGGCAGGGAGGGGCCGTACCTGTACTTGGGGTGGCTGCACAGCAGCGGGGTCAGAATCACCACCTCGTATTCACAGGTGGTGACCTCAGCCACGGAGAGGATCTCGTGCTTGGCCTCGGGGTGGCAGATGTACATGAGGGTGCTGGAGCGGGGCCGGTTCTGCCGCAGGCTGCAGGGCGTGCCGTTGCCCAGCTCCACCGGGTAGTACGGCGTCATCTGCCCCTCGATGTTCTTCGTGGGGATCTGCGCAGGGAAAGCAAAGGGAAAGCTCCTCCCACTCTTCTGGAACCCACCACTGCTGGGTTGAAACCAGACCTGGTGTTTCAGCAGCCAGGCCCTGAAGAACCCAATCCCACCCTGGTACCTGCACTACCCCTCTTGGCATTCCCGGCCTGGGCTGCTCCTTATCCAGAGGATCCCACACCTCCTGTGGCTGTGATTAATAACCTTCAAGGGACATACAAAGTAATTCCACTTTTTCACACCTGTAAGTCAGCTCTCTTCAGATTTGTCCCTTTGTGTTCCATCCAGCTTCCACTTCAAGAAATTAATTCCCTAAAGCAGTTGAGTCCCTCTCCCGGCTCCTGTCTCGGAAGCAGCTGGAGTTCTTGGGTTCCCAAAGTTCTGTTTGTGTCAATTGTGCCACAAAACTGACCTTTTCCTAACAGTGCTGCTTGAGCTACTGCAGGTTTTCAGTGCACAACCAATGGGGCTCTGTGCTAAAGAACAGAGATGTCTTCTGGTGTCAGGACACTCTGAGGATCCAAGACCTTTCTGTCCCTCACCTGCTCTGGCTTTTAACCACATCCCACTGTCACAGGCCACTTACTCTCCCAAAAACTGTTCCATGAGTGAAGCAGGAAGATATTCACGAGGTTAAAGGGTGAACGTGCCCTTTCCTGGCTAGCGATTCCATGCCTAAATTCTTTATGGGCTGAAATCCAGACACTGGAAGCGCATTATATATACTGTCAAGAAAGACTTAAATGTCCTCTGAAACTGAACAAAAAGCAGCTACACTACATAACACCTGGTTTTCTTGACTTTCCAAGGGGCACAGCTACCACTGTCATTAAAATAGGCCACATTCTGCCCCCTCAGTGACCTCCAGAATGCTCCTCAGGCCTGGATATTGCTGAGATCACTGCACAGCCACCCCCCTGGGATATTTTAAAGGACATATACACAAAACCTTCATTTCAGCAGGAAAATGAAGGATAACTGGCAATGAGGTCAAACCTGCTCTTGCTAATTCCAAACTCCAACATGCTTCAGGTACTTCCATTGTTTTTGATATAAAACTGGAAACTCAAATTGAATTTTGGGGCCTAAACAAGTGGGAAAGGGAAGGACAGAGTTTTATGGGATGGGTCAGCAAATCAGTCTCTTAGGGATTTTATGCTTTGTTAAGTGTCCCTACCTAAAATCTATGGAAGTGTCGTTAAGGGAATGGAGATCTCTAATGTAGCTGGGAAAATAACTGTGTTTATGTGTATCCATAGAAGGAGAGCATAGAAATCATCTTATTTAAGACCAGAATACTGTAAATAAGTAGAAGGACAAGAAACTTAAGTAGCAAGACTAAATTAAATTTCTGAGCTGGGACTGATCATTAAAAGTGCGAAAAGTGCAGCTCAGGAACAGAGTTTCATTTCTTGATACTCATTTTGGGAGGGGACTAATTATATCATTTCATCATTAGGTGGGATACTGGGAAGGAATCCTTCCCTGGGAGGGTGAGGAGGCCCTGGACAGGCTGCCTAGAGAAGCTGTGGCTGCCCTATCCCTGGGAGTGTCCAAGGCCAGGTTGGATGGGGCTTGGAGCAACCTGGGATAGTGGAGGATGTCCTTGCCTGTGGCAGGGGGTGGAACTGGATCATCTTTAAGGTCCCTTCCAAACCAAACCCTTCTGGGATTCTATGACCATACATAAATTGCCTCTACTACTGATGGGAAAAGTTCAAATAGATGTTTTTCACTTGCCTCTTTTGCACCATCTTTGGAATTTTCCTTCTCTTCTTGATCTGGGGAATAATTAAGAACGAGGTTATGTCTGTGCACTTGAAATAAAATGAAATCATATACAGAGCAGCTTATCTGGTTTGTGTATTTGCTAGTACTTTGTATGCTGCCAAGAGCCACTTGCAAGTGCAAAAGAGGAAAGAAGGGAGACAACCAGTGATCTGGGATCCAGAGCAAACAGAGCAAAATACAAGTCAGCATGGTCTTAAAACAATTTGGGGTTGGTAGGACAGGCCTAATTCAGCCCTCACACCACAGGCAGGGCTGGAAAACACGTCACTGCTGCTGCTCCTGTTTGGGAAGGGAGGGAACTGGACAGGGAACAGGCAGGTGCTTGGGGAGGAGCGTGAGCTGCTGTGCAGGAAGCAAGGAAAGGATACCATCTGCCATCTCACCAGGAAGGACAGAGGGACAACAGCCTAAAGTACTAAGCTGAGATGACCTGAAGCACCATCTCACATCATTTCAGCACCCAGCCCCACAAAATTGTAACTTGGATTAAACATTTTCTGCTCTGTGCAGCAGCACCTCGGGAGAACGAGGCACCACAAATGATCCCTGTGACTCCCTCCCACAGAAATGCCAAACAACACATTTCTGAAGCCCTGTTTTTGCCAGGACTAAGACCTAACTGAGGGCTGCAGGCAGGGATCCAGGAATGGGATTAATAGCACTAAACCCCCTCCAAAAGACCGCAGTGTTCAGTTAATCACTTTTAGGAAAACATTGGAACAGGAAAACAGGTCCACCTGTTAATCACCAGCCTAGAATTAAACAATAACCCCAACCTAGAGGATGTTTTTTCTATTCTTTCCATCAACCCTGACCAACAAATGCTTAGTTTCTAGATTTCTAAGACTTCTTTGGACTCATTTACAGGCAAAAAGTGCTCTGAAAATCAGTTCTTCTAAACTGCTGTTTGAGTTTGGAGCTCAGCGACTCGATTTCCACCAAGTCCCACCTTAGGCACATGAGTATTTCTGAAGATCTGCGCCAGGTTCCCTAAAAGAAGACTCTCAAACAGTTCAAGGATCAAATCTACCAGCAAAGACAAGCGTTTGGGTTTGCAGATTCTGTTTTATTAGGAAGCAGCAGAGCCCAAAGTGTGCTATGTGCCTTGCCCTCTGGTCACAGTCTGAAAAACACTTCTCCCCACCAAAAAAAAAACCGGTGTATTGCCAAAGTCTGGGCTGTCATACATTGATTCCGTGTCTTAGATCCTGTCTTTTCTTTCCTTGGCACTAATTATTGCAGATTAATGCAGCTGATGAATTAGCACAGCAAAACCGACAGGATAGATGCAAGGAGAGGTGCCAAAAAGAATCAGCTGAA
>JAWWES010000115.1:4597750-4635514 GCA_035583135.1 Lophotriccus pileatus
GGGGCCTGCGCGCAGCCGCGGGGCGGCTCCGGGCGGGGGCAGCGGCACCGCCGCCCGCTGCGTGCACTCGCGGCCGCCACGGGGACGGGGACGGGGCCGGGCCGAGCCGAGCCGAGCCGGGCCGAGCTGAGCTGGGGCTGGTGCGGGCCCTGCCGAACGGGCAGCCACTTACCCTCCCCTAAAAACCTCCCGCAAGTCCCCCAGATTACCAGCTCTGCCTAACAACCACCCAGACCCCGCAACCACTTCCCACAAACCCCACAACCACACCCCCTCCCAAAACCCCCAAACTACCTCCCCACAACCCCGCTGATAATCCCGCTCAAAGCCCCCAACCAACCATCTCCCCACCGCTCGCCCTCTCAACCCCACAAACAACCATCTCCCCCCCAGATCCCACAAGCGACCATCTCCCAAACAAGGACCAACGACCAAACCCCACAAACCAAAACAAATCCTCTGCAAGATAAAACCCTCCCGTACATAGGTCGTACCAACACGCATCTCTTTTTTTCCCCTCCTCTCTTCCTCCTGCAGAGTTTGATCCCAAGGATGGATTTCACGGAAGCCTATTCCGACCGGTGCTCGGCCGTGGGCCTTGCAGCAAGGGAAGGAAAGGTTGAAATCCTGAGGAAATTAATTGATCAGGGATTCAGCATCGATGTCCCGGATAACAGGAGGTGGGTGCCCATCCACGAAGCGGCAGCACACAATTCCAGTGAGTGCCTGAGGCTGCTCATTCGTGCAGGTAAAGAGAACGTGATAAATAGTCTGGCTTTTATGCTCAATTACCCTGTCGTAGAAAATAGAAATTATGCAGATTTATCGTATTCACACTTGTTTTGGGAGTTTCTGGGTGGTTTCGCAGCTGTGGTAAAGAGAAATTGGCATGTTGTGGTTCACCAGTGACATTGGAAAGAGGCACATTTATAGGCCACACATCTCAAATAACTCCCTTGTTTCCTCAAAATAACTGTATTTCGTACTTCACTGCTAAATATCCCATTTCCCCCCTCCTTATTCCTCTCTGTAGCCCCGTGTGATGACTACATCCACTTGAGGACGTTTGAAGGGCTGTGTGCTCTGCACCTCTCGGCACGTCACGGGGCCTTGGAATGTCTCCGTGTTCTCCTGGAAGCTGGGGCTGACCTCAATGACGTCACCACCGATGCCACCACTCCGCTCTTCCTAGGTCAGCTTTCCTGAAATTCCAAAACAACCACATTGAAATCAAGTTTCTGTTCCATGTCCCATATATTTGTAACCTAAACACCAGCCTTTAGACTCAGAGATGGGGTGGCTCTGGAAATCCCCTTTTATATTTATGAATAAATCTGTTTCAAGCAGCGTTTTAAAACAAAACTGTCAAACCAGATTGGTTTGCTGCATCACCTTTTCTTTGTTCCTAGCACAGCAAAAGCTCTAGGAGGTACAGGATTTCATGTGGATGAGGCTGTTTCCAGTGGTTTTGGTTTTTGTTTTTTTTTTTTTTAATTCCTCCCTACTTCTTACATGAAAAGACTAATTTTTGACATTCCCAGTTTAGTGATTAAGGTCCATCGTTTTCGCATTTCTTTTATGATTTATGCTTGACGTAATTAAATGGTTTAAACGGTGACTCCTCAGGGTCTAACTCCTCTGATGAAATGCGTTTATTGTTTTACCTCCATACCCAGACAAACGTCACAGGTCCCATGTTACCTTTGTTTCCAAGTCTATTCCAAGATTGGGGGAATTTGGACATCCATGCAGTTCATTGTCTACTGTGGAACTGTCTCCATGTTCCATGGGAAAGCGGGAGGAGAGAAACTTGCTTTTGTTGTATGTCTTAACACACTGGAGGTGGAATTCTAACAAGCTTAACTGAAAACTTTGTGGATAATTTCCATTCTCCAACATGGCTTTGGGGTGTAAACACAAAAGGCAGTAAGCAGGTATAAGGTGATTTTAAAAGAATTCTGATTATTATGTCAGGAAGTTGGGAATGAGACCTTTTGAGTTTTTCAGGGAGTTCTTAAGTCCCAATATTTAAATTCTTTCTTTTGAAAGTTCTTTAATAATAATAATTTTACGTTTTGGTTTTTTTTAATTACTGTTCTATTGAAGCTGTTGAAAATAAACACACAGAGGTCGTAAAGTTTCTGCTCCAACACGGAGCAAATATTGAAGGTCCTCATTGTTGGTCTGGATGGAATTCTTTGCACCAAGCTTCTTTTCAGGTAACCTTTAAGCACATCCTATAATGTCCATGTAGCTGGTGTGTTCTGAGTGATAATTTATTTATTTTATTGCATTTTTCTTGGATAAATTTTCCTAACCAACCTAAGCAGTCATAAGGTTGTTCTTACAAATATGCTGGCTTAATGATGCCAATGAACTCATTTAACTACCATTTGTATTTATCATACAAATGAGCAAATGTGATAAAGTAATTGAAACTTGTCTAATTTATTTTACTGTTAACTATTCAATGCATCTTTAGAATATTGATATATTGTGTCTTATTTCAGTTTGAAATGTGTGTGGGGGGGAAATAGAGAATGTAGTTTCCTTGCTTTTCTGTTGGTTAAGAGTAAAAATACTTATTTCAGGGTTCCACTGAGATAATGGAAATCCTCCTGGAGAAAGGGGCAAGCAAGGACTGTAGGGATGACTTTGGAATTACCCCCCTATTTGTTGCTGCTCAATATGGCCGGCTGGAGAGTTTACGGCTGCTGGTGTCCCATGGTAATAATGAGCCTTCATTTTCCTTTTTAAACCTTCATCAGCTGTCACTGAATACAATTTTAGTTCTGCTCTTGCACGTAACCTCAAATTTTAGGGTGTTTTTTTTTTCCTTGTTGCTGTGGAAAACTTGTTGAGTTTGGAGTCACCCTGTGAAAAATAATTACCGGTGAACACGAATTTGGTTTTGTTTTGTGTCAGGTGCAGACCTCAACTGCCAGGCCAAGGACAGAGCCACTCCCCTGCTGATTGCTGCACAGGAGGGGCACTTGGAATGTGTGGAGCTGCTGCTGGCAGCAGGGGCAGATCCAAACCTCTACTGCAACGAGGACAAGTGGCAGTTACCAATTCACGCCGCGGCCGAAATGGGCCATGCAAAGTAGGTGGTGGAAAAGGTGTCCAGAAGATTCTGGTGACACAAATCTGTCACTGATGTGATGTAGCCTGGAGCTGTGAGCTATTATCAGGACGATTTTTCTGTTCCACTGAATATTAGTTTTATTTGCAACTGGCATTTCCAGTTTGCTTCCAGATTTCAGAGAAGTCTGGATTTAATGTGCAGTGGTACTCTGCTGCTGTAAAAAGAATTGGGGAATAATAGGAAATAGCTGTCCCTGGTTTGGATTAAAATATTTATTTCCAGCCTAAGTCCATGCCAAAGCACAGTATTTGCCAAGGACTTGTGTATAAAGTTATAAAGGTTGTTCTATGCAAACTCTGGAGTGAAAAACCAGGATTTTCTTCCAAACTGTGTGAAAAATGACTGTGTATTTGAAATGAATCGTGGCCTGAGATCACAAAGCAGTGGCTTGAAATATTTACAGGATTCTGGAGCTGCTAATCCCAGTTACTGACCGGATCTGTGACAAGGGCAAGGGCAAACTGAGCCCTGTGTATTCCGCGATATACGGAGGGGATGAGGCGTGTCTGGAACTGCTGCTGAAACAGGGCTTCAGCCCAGATGCTCAGGAGTGCCTTGACTTCGACTGCAGATCCCCCATGTGCATGATCTTCCAAAAAGAGTAAGGAAACCTCTTCTGCTTTGAAACTATCCATAATTATATCGGCTTTTATTTAATTTATTTTAAACCTGCCGTTTCCCGCCTTCCTCCCTCAGTTACTGTCTGTCATTTAATATTTTTCCAGAGTTCTGTTTAGTTCCCCCTTTGCAAACACTCCTCCTTGTGAATATTAGTGCCAAGTCCTGCTGTGTGGCTCGTGTGCTGTATTAAGGAAAACATCTTCAATAGAGGCTTTTAAATCTTTTTGAAACCCAGATTGTAACAGAATGTTTCATGTATATGGATCAAAATTGATGGCTCAGGTGCTGCCTTTAAGTTCATGAGTTTTGTTAGCAGGGAATTTAGTTCATGGCATGCTCCTAGGAAGCTGTCTTTAAAAATCCTTGGACATTGTTTTTTCCCTTTCTGTCCTGATGTTGCTTAATAATACATGATTTAGGAAGGGATGCAGAGCAGGTAATTACTAAAATGTCCAATAAATGAGGCAGGTGACATATATCAGACTTTCCTGAAGAAATGTGCCCTTTAATCATTAAGTAAACTGGAAAGCAGCACACTAATTATCAGTCATAATCCCAGTTGTTATCACAGTACCTTGTTGTAATGCGTAACAGGATTTTAGTGAAATGGTTTTATTTTTGAAACCAGAGCTTCCTGCAAGTACAGCTGCATGCAGAAAGTGGGAGATGCTTTCTGAGGGGAAAACTGACAGGATGCCCTGTTGCCCCTCCTGTTGCCAGGTATTTTCACTTCACCGATGTTCTGCTGAAGTATGGGATCACCCTGCGTGCCGTTAACTTGGGACACTGCCTGTGCCATAAGAAGTTTGCTTTGTTTCGGCGCTTCCTGAGGCTGGGCTGTTCCCTGCCCTCTGGGGAGGAATTAACGGATTTCATCCACTACAGCAGCACGGTGCAGAAGGAGTACAAGAAGTGGCTGCCCTCCCTGCTGCTGGCTGGCTTTAACCCCATGAATTTCATGTGTGCCCTCTGGTGAGCAGAGCCCCTTGCCCTGGTTACTGAGATACCACGCACTGAGGAGCAAAGTGGTTTTATATCCTGGGCTATCCCAGGATGGTCCTTGGTAATCAGTTGCCACAATCAGGAATGGGAGGGGTTGTGGAAAGTCTGAAATAAATCATTCACATGTCATGTCTGGAGTCAGGAAAACAATTCAGTGTAGGAAGAAAGCCAGACTGGAGGTTGCTTTATCACTACTCCAGAGAAAGGCATGACTGCCCAACTTCTATATAGAACATCTCTTAATAGCCCCCAAATTTAGCTCAGATTTTGTAGGGGTGTGTAATACTGTAATACAGCAATGGTAAGAAGAATTTCAAATGGGAGAAATAGGTCAAGAGGGATGGGAAGCAAATGGGAAGTGAAGCCGGGCCAGGGCTGGGAGGAGAGGAAACGGATGCAGTCCAAGATTGTTAAACAAAACAATGTGGCAAAAGTTCCAGTCTGGGCTTTGTTGTTTGGTTTGTTTTTTTTTTTTAATTTAAATTTTTTCACATACAAATAACAGCTTGGTGATGTTTTATAGTTAATTTGGCACTGCAGAATTCAACTTTTTTTTAAAGTCCTAAAATATTTGTATTTTCTGCTGGCTGTAGTAAACACACTACAAGGTTGCAACTCAGTGACTGAACAAATCTCACTCTTCCTTGCATCTCACATGTGGTGCTTTTTGGTATTTTATTCTCTAAGCCACAGATCCTTTTTATACCAATTACTTCCTTTGTTTAAACACCCACTTTTTAATATAACACTTATTGCACCATAATCTAGAAAAATAACTTACATTTGGAAAGAAACTGAGGGAGATAAAATTACATTAGTAAAGACCTGTGCTGTAAAATTACTTGGGATTTCTCTGTAGTGGCTTACTCATACACAGGATGAGGGTTGTTAAGGATTTATCAGAAAAGCTTTCTCTGAGTTGTTCTCATTATTCTGTTTATGCTGTTGTGTAAGGTGGTATTTTAGGGGAGTTTTTGTTATGCAGGATTTTCTCCGCGAGTGAGAACGTCCTTAACTTCGTCCTGGAGTTCATGAACTGGAGTAGACTTCCTCCAGGTGTGGAGCAACACCTTTCCCAATACAAGGAGAAGTTCACCTGGACTCCCAAGAGCCACTTTGGTAAGCAGAAGAGGCAGGAGAAAAGAGTCTGTGTTTATGCCAGCTTCCAGGCTGGAAGTGGGACTGTTTGAGGGAACACTGTCATTATGACTTGGTTACATTTTATTTTTTTAGTTTGATTTGTATTTCCAGTGGAGTGTCTGTCCTGTTCTGTCCAAAGCTTTGGACAGTAATTAAAATACAAACCGTAAAAAAATCAAATCTACTCAAAAATGTGGCCAGCCAAAATATTCAATTGGTTGTCCAGGAATTTTTGACAGTTCACCTTTCAAAAAAGCAGCTTTAACACACAGGTATGACTGAAAAATTGTGCTTGGGTGTCTGTTAGTTACTCTTTTCAAAGCAAATTCTTCTTTGAAAGGTCTGTAATAATTTTTGAAACGTGTGGGTGATAATATTATTTAATAATGCTTCCTTTGGAATGTCTGAAGCCAATAAGGATGTTTTTGGAGCTAAAAACAGACGTTTATTTCAGGAAATTGAGGTGAAGTTCCCTCCTTGTTTCCTTTGGTATTCGTAAATATATCTGTGTTGTAAGAGAATCCAGTAACTACAGCTGAAGAGGGAAGGGGAGGTTGGGGAGACCAGTGGGGGCAAAGGAAAGGGAACATGAAGGGTTCAAGGACTGGCAAATCCCTTCACTCTGGAGAGCTCCACTCGTTACCTGCCAGAGCCAGGTGTGGGATCCAGGGAACCGCAGGCAGTCCCACGGTGCCCCTGATTGACTTGGGGTTTCATTTTCCAGCCCTCATTCCACCCCTGTCTCACCTGTGCCGGCTGGAGATCCGGTCCTTCCTGCGGAGCGAGCAGCTGCGGTCAGACCGCACCATCCGGGAATTACCGCTGCCAGTGTGCCTCCAGGAATACCTGCTTTACTTGGATGTGCTACGGGTCAACGCTATCCCAGACCTGGAGGATTCCCCGGGGCAGGAAGAGCAGGGAGCCCCTTCCACCACCCACTCCATGGCTGAGGATGCGGGGAGGCGGGACAGCAGTAACACCAGTGCCTGAACTCTGCAGGTTTTGTAACGGGAATTAGGAGACACAACTGTAAATACTTGCTGTAAGAATTCTTTTCAAGCTGTAGTTTTATACTACATCTATAACTTTGCTATGAGTTCTATGATTTGTTGTTTAAAAAGCCTGTTGTAGCTTTCTACGTGAATATTTTCTATTTGTTTTTTCTAACTCCTAGGGGGTAAAATGAGCTTGTTCAATGAACACAGCTTACAAAGTGATCAAAATCTGTCAGTTGGTGCTTTATTCCAAGTACAGCATTTACCAAATGGCACAATCTGAAAGTCAGGGAACACAGTATTGCATTATTGTTGCCAATTTACATGTTGGGGAGGAATGTAGCTGAACCAGAGAAAGGCAAATAACATAAGAAAGGAAACTGTTTGCTGAAGGAACAGTGGTTTTCTTTTTTTTCCCTTCCCTTGGTCATCAATATTTGGTGGAATGTTGGAGCTGGAGGCTTGGAGCCTGCGCCCGGTCCCTCCCCTTGCTCAGCCCGGGACAAGGCAGGGAATGTCCCCACAAGTACCACCGTGTGCCAACAAAAATCCCTCCTCTGGTGAAGTGAAAAAGGACCCTCTGTCCCCATGGCCTGGCAGGGACACCCTGGGGAGCACAGCGGCACCCCTCGCTGGGAAAGCCCTCATCCTGCCGAGGGGGAGTTGCTAGGAGCACTGGGATCACTGGTAATAGATGCTGAAGGCGTGGAGGATGTACAGGAAGGCCGTGAGGAAGGCGAAGAACTGCACGGGAGGAAGAAGAGTACAAGCTGGGGTCAGCTGGCAGCCCAACCCCACCTTCTCCCGGCCTCCCAGATGGGGAGCCTCCCAGCCTAGAGCTCTCCCCAGCCTCAAAGAAGAGGCAGAGTTCCCGACTTTTCCCAGGACCCAGCCGTGCAAGGTGGACCCTGGAAGCGCGTGCTGGCTGCACAGCACAGCAGAGGTGAGGAGCGGAAGCTCTGCCCGGTGAGGCACTGCTGGGCTCGGGGTGGCTCTGCCATGGCTGTAATGTTTGCTGCTGCCTATCCCAGAGGGAGCTGTGGTTCTGCAGCCTGCCCAGGGTGTCTGGGCCCACTCACCGAGGCAGCACAGTTGAGTTGGTAGTAGAGTGGCGAATTGGGGCCCAGCTCAGAGTTGATGGTGGCGTTGGCCTGAAGGACAGCAGCGCTCATGTACAGGATGGCCGTGGCACCGTGGTACAAACTGTCCTGCAAAGCAAGGCTCGGGTGAATGCTCCAGAAGGACGCGCAGCTGGACAGGGCTGGCATGAGCCCTCCCTGCCAACAGCTGCCGGTGTCCTGGCCCCTCCTTACCAGCACTTTCCAGTTCTCACTGTTCCTGTGGAAGCCCAGGAGGTAGCTGAGGAGGAGCAGCAGGGAGATGAGGCAGGAGGTGAGGGACACATACATCACCCATCCCTGCAGTAGCGGCAGGGACACGGAGGTAGCAGCGACAAGGATCCACACCCAGGTCCCGCAGACCTGCCGGGGACAAACAGACGCCTCGGGTGAGCACGGGATGAGGAAAACTTCTCTCCAAGTCCCTCCTGGGCTGGCCCCAGCAGCCACCGGAAACCCTGCATCCTTCCCAGAGCATCCCGGCACGACAGCGGCACCAGTTTCCTTGAACACTCATGGGAAGTGAGTGTTCCTACGAAAGGGAGAGGTTTGCTGCTGCCTTCCACACAAGGAAATGTCTCACCCTGAGGTGTTTGGTGCAGAAGCAGAAAATGGGCTTTTATCTGGGAAAGATGAACGGCCACAGCGTTGCCCGGCCCTGCCCTGCTCATTAATTCCCAGGGCTTGGAATCCAGCACGAGGAAGTCTCCTCATGGCTCCCCACACCAGCCCCGAGCCAGTCGCTGGCTCTGGATCCATCCAGAAGATCTACTGTGCTCAAACAGCACTGGGGTTGTTGGGATGAGCCCATGCTGCCCTATGCCATCCCAGCTCTGGAGGGTGAACCCTGGAATTGCTGCCAGGAGCTGAGCCCACTGGCACATCAGGGATTGTGCCTGTGGAGCAGCGGGGTGTGGGTCGCCAGCCCAGTGTCAAAGTACACCAGCTATTATTGCAGCCATTCCCACTGGATGCCCTCTGGACCCATGAGCAATTGAAAGAATCATGGAATGTCACACACCAGAAGACGCCCAATTGCCTTCAACCCCTGGGAAGACTCCATACAGGATAGACACAGACTTGAAACTGAGAACAAAGTTCCCTTGATTTTCAAGCAATTTCTATGTGCTAACACGAGCTGCTTCTGCCCTGAGGAGCCAGCAGCTCTTCAGCCTCTCCCAGCCCTACGACAGCTAGCGACCCTGGGATGGAGCTGGAGCGTACCTCAAGCTGTTCCAAAACACCCCGTCACAAAGATCACCTTTGTGCATCCAGCCCAGGCTCAAAGACAAGGTGTTACCTCCCACGACTGCTGTCTCCAGGATCGTTTGGGAGCTGCTCCCAGGATTTTAGCCATGAACCAGGTGCCGTAATGCCGCAGAGCTGGGAATACTCACGATCTCGGGCAGGATGAAGGCATAGGGGATGGTTGTGAAGACGGCGGGTCCGGAGGGCAGGGCGGGCTGTGTGGAGGCTGTGGAGGGACCCACCGAGGCCATGTCTCCTCAGCTGACACCAGGATCACTCGGCTCACACTCGCCTGCACCGGGTTTTAACGGACACACCCGCGGGACGTAATCACAGGAACCAGCCCAGGCTGGCACCGTGCCGGCCCGGGAGCCCTCGGCACTTGCCTGCTACTGCAGCTCCACACGCCCCTCTCCCAGGGCTGGCAGAGCAGTGGGACCCCGGCCCAGCCACACCGTCAGTTCAAGGTCATTACCCAGAGGGGAGAGAAAAAACTTCCTACACTTTCCTACACACTGGGGCAGAAATGTTTCCTGCAAACAGTTGCTGTCCTTGGCACGCTTCCAAGCCCCGAAATATTTTCCCTTCCACTGTTGTTGCCTCCTCCCCTTTCTGTTCAGGTTTCTGCTCCATGTTCACGTCAGACCCCTCCACGCCCTCCAGGCGCATCCAGCCTTCCAAAACTGGCTGGCAGATGATTTTGACATACAGCACTCTGGAACAAGCTGGAAGGGTTTGCCCCTGCACTCCCAAGTGCCCTGAAAGGGTTGAGAGAGAGTTGCTGGGATTTCTGCGTCCTGACAGATGCCCTTTGGATTTGGGGAGCACTTGCTGCTTCATCCAGCAGACTGTGCCTCGCCCCAGAACTTCCTGATACCTGATGGGATGAAAGGTTGAAGGTGATCAGAGGGGATAGAATGACCTCACTAAGTGGGGCAGTGTGCTCCAGCAGGAGGACACTGTCGCAGTAAGATATCCCATCTGTGTTAGGAGAGCCAGGTGATGCCCCAGGAACTTGGGTTCCATGCCAAGCCTTGCGTGACACAGACCAAAGATCAAATCCATATTTCTTGTCTGAGCCCTTCCTAGGCTGGGGGAAGTGCTCTGTGGCATTTCTGGAGGCTCCAGTGCACAAGTGCTCCCATGGGAGCTGGTCTGGGGCTCTTTGCACTGTGCTTGAAAGATCTGGTTTTAAATCATTTCCCACCTGGCAAAACTGCCTGGCCTGGGCTTAAGTCCATGTGTGACTCGGTGCCCAGCTGTCTCATCAGACACGGTGGCAATGTCCCCACCGCCCTGCAGGAAGCATCCAGATGCTCCAGCACTAAAGGGGAACTGGATTAATAACTCCCCCCTGGGAAGGGGCAGCATATGGAGCCTGTGGTCACAAGGTGCTCAGGGAAAAGCAGCTGGCACGGGGTCAGCACCGAGGGAGCCATCCCAGGGGAGCCTGAGCCCTGAATTCCCACCAGGTGTGTTAGGTCAGGCACATTCCTGTGAATGGCCCAGCCTTCTCCTGAGTGGGGGTGGAAAGCAGGCAAACAGTCTAAAAATGGAGGAAACTGCTGTCCACGTGTTGGGCAAGAGAGGATTTTTCCCCTCACCTGGCTGCCCTTGCTCAGCAGCATTCTTAAGGATCTCTGCTATTCCCCTTCCCTGCTCTCAGCCTGCTGGGGGACAGGGACAAAGAGCCTTTTGTTCACCCTGAGCAAAACAACTGTGGAAATTAAATGGAAGAAGCTGCACGAGAGGACAGTGCTGAGAAGTGCTGCCTCAGCTTCGGCAAAACATGGCACTTGAAGTGGCTACAACGGGTAGTGACACACAACGAGAGCGTTGTCTAACCTTTGTCAAAAATGGAAGTTACCCTGATAAAATAATTCCAGTCTCTCCCAAAATGTAAATGTATTTAAATACTCATTACAGTTCAACAGTACAGTCTCTTTGGTAAGAATTTATTTGTATTGTTACCCCGTCCTTAGCCTGAATTGTTCCTTAATCCATTAATTCTCCAGGATTTTTCCTCACTTCTCCTAAGAAATCATAAGCCAGCTCTGAGATGTCAAAGGCTTTGTGGGTGGTTTCTGAGGACAGCAGGTACTGCAGAGCACCGTCTTTCTCCCTGCTCTTCCTCAAGAAGTCATGGATCACCTTCCAGCGGGACATTTCTGCCTCCTCCTCAGCCCACTTGTAGCTGGGGAGGAACGTGGACTGGAGGAGAGGGAAGACAGAGTCGTGGTACACCAGGACAAACACAGACTTCAGGAATTCTTGATCTCTCTGCAGAGAAGAAAATACTTCAGTGCAAACTCATGGTGCTGCCAAGCAGTTCTCCGAAGTGCACAGGGAGATCACCCAACCAAACAAGTCACCTCCAGCTCCCAGGATAACAATGGGAAGAGATCTGACCTTCCTAAACAAACATCCGTTATCTCAGGTAAGCCTAAAGAATATAAACCATAGATCAACAAATCTGCTCTCCAAGCCCTGCCAGTGCTCCCACAAACCACAGGCACTGAGATTTGCTTGTGGGGTATTTATATGTCTTCCTAAAACTAGTGCCACATGCTCCCTGCCCTGGAAACCCAAACTCTGCTCATCTTCCCGAGGCGCAGAGTCACTCTGATCCCGCACACCTTGGAGCAGGAGGTGAGGCTGCCCCTGGGTGCTCCAGGGTGAGAATTATGTGCTCCCCTGTAAAGGCCTGTTTGGAAAACTTAAGGATCAGCCTGGTAAATTATCAAACACACAGGAAGGATCCCAACCGCTGCCTGCGGGAAACTCCTCGAGCATGAAGCGTTCCAGACCCACGAGGGCCGTGCCCAGCATTGAGCACTTCACAGCTCAGCAAGAGATGTGGCAGCTCAGAGTCACAGAACCATGAGGGCTGAGCGCTCAGCAGGCAGCAGTCCTGCCCTGGGAGTGGCACATGCCAGTCA
Organism: Lophotriccus pileatus; assembly: GCA_035583135.1. Classification (NCBI taxonomy): domain Eukaryota; kingdom Metazoa; phylum Chordata; class Aves; order Passeriformes; family Tyrannidae; genus Lophotriccus; species Lophotriccus pileatus. The sequence continues at coordinate 4,609,959 of JAWWES010000115.1, forward strand.
GGTAAAACTGGATGGTTCTGGGATCCCGGGGAGTCACCAATTCCGTGAGCAGCTCACCTTTCCTTTTGGATGAATGGCCCTGAAAAAGCCGTTCTGACTCAAGGGCGTTTGGTTTGTTTGTGTAAACAGGGAGCAATCCTTGTGCACTGGGAATGAAATATCCCACTGCTGCTCCCAGGAAGTCCTGGATGGAGAGCCCGTGGTTTTCTCATTGAGTTCCCTGCAGCTGCTCTCCGGGCAGAGGACAGGAGGTAGGACAGGGTGAGGGCAAGCCTGGTGACAGCCAGGTCAGTTCTCCAGCTGCCTGCACACTAAAATGTGGGATTAGAACTGTCTGGGGGTGGGGAGATGGGAGGAATTTGGGGGCCTTTTCCCAGGCAGACTGGAGCTCAGAGGTTGGAGGAGGGAGATAATTTTCTGGGCGTACACAGCCTCCTTTGTATCCATGGAAGTAACAGGGTCCCCACTAACAACACTGAGACAAAAAGTTACATGTTAATTTACTCCTCCTCCTCCTCCTGGTTTACTGTTATAAATCAGAGCAAGAAATGTTAGGAAGTCTAGTTAACATGTCTCTATTTTTTAAGTAAATGTACAGTGAGAGGAAAAGCTAAGCAGCAGTAACACTGGCAGGGAGCAGCTAGTTGGGACTACACTGAATATATGGAAAGGAAACCCTTTAGTTTTGTTACCTTCTCCATTCTCTTCAGTGTTCTTTCTCTGTCTGCCCAAGCGCTCTAAAATGAAATGTAAAATCAGAACAAGGCTGTGGAGAACTTTATCTTTCCACAGGACAAAAACACCCTCCACTTTTGTCTGGAAGTCCTGACAAGGTAACATACCCGAAGCGCATCCATCAGGTCTGGCTGATCCATGAGCTGAGGGAAAGTTGCTAAAACGGGATTACAGATTAAGTCTGAAACAGAAAAGAAACACATTCAAGGCTAAGTACAGAGCACATCGAGGTACTCAGCACATCCCCTCCCCTCGGATTATTCCAAAGGGAAAATGAGCTGTAACAGTTCTCCGGAAGGCAGGGGAGCTCCCTACCAACGGAGTTCTCTGACTGTAGCCAGCTCTCAGTAGCTGGGAGACACACCTGGAGAGCAGACACACAAAAGATAGCTGCTGGTTTACTGGGAGCACCAGCAAGCATATATTCCTTTTAAATATTCCTCACTTACCTGCCTGAGGGGTTTTCCCTCATTCCTGCACCTGCCTGTTTCTACACACAGCTGCAATTGTGCTGCTTGCTGGGGATGTTATGGATAAACACACTTGGGTTCTACCTCACCCTGGCATGTCTTGTGTGGCATTTTAAGAGAACCAGGTACCAAGTGGCACAGAGAACTTACCAAATGGGGTAAATCCCACTGCACAGGTATCCTGGTGCTTTTGGGGCTGCCTGCTCTCCTCCTGTCCTTACTTTAATGAATGAGATTGTGGGTAAGATTACAAGTGACAGGGGGCAGAATTTTGGTTGAAGTCTTCTCTTTCTCTTGTGATTTCAAATATTTAATATACACTGTTGTTTCTTCCTCTTGAAGCTGATGCAAAGTTTAGTAAACGCGAAGCTTTTACTAAACCAAAACATTTACAGGCTGCAGGCCAGAACTGATGCCTCCTGTGAAACAGAACAGGCATTTTAAACTGCCTATTTCCAAAGTGATGGGTGATTTTGTTATAACAGAAATCCTCCTTAGTGACACACTGCCAGAACAACTTCTGAAATGCCTTTCAATCATTTCAAATGAAGTTTGGAGACAAAGGGATGCAGTTTAATCCCAGGAGAGCCTGATCTGCTGTGCTAAGTTATGAAGATCAAATCAGGTAAGTGTGGCAGTTCTCACTGGTCTTTAAAACTAAGCACTTCAGTTTCTCTGTGTAAGTTTATTAATTAAAGCATTAGTTTATTAAAGGGCTTGGCTTTCAGCTACTGAAATCACTACAGGCAGGATGTATATTAAAGTTGAAGAAAATCAGGAAGGGAGCTAAGAACCTCTGACAGATGAACCTGTGATTCAGGTGCATAAGTATGATAAAGATTCTAAGTTAAAAATATCAGCAACTGCACAAGGAAATTTATTTGCATAGGAACAGATGACTTGTAATTTAGTCTGGAGAAGGGATGGGTGGAAGCACAAGAAAATCACTTTCAGTACCAATATAAATTCACCTGTAGCGAATTTAATTAAATGTAAATTTTCCGTACTTCAAATGGATTTGAAAATGGAGAAGGCTATAAACTATTATTAGTTTTGTTGAATAAGATAGAGAGTTGCAAAATCAGGGCAAGCCACTGAGTTCTAAAACCAGAACACTTCTGTCTCTCCCTGCATTAGTCAGTAAGTAAATAGTAATTAAAAAATAAAAATAAAGAGGATGATGTACCTCAATGACAAAAACATCTGAGAGAAATGAACAGAGAGGGTCATTCTCTGGAAGAACCTGAGCTTTCCTTGGCTCTCACCTGTGCTCTGTATGCTCGTCCTGTCCCTCAGGAGGGCATCTCCGAGCATTTGCCGATAAAATGCCAAGAGGTGGATGTAGCTCATGCTCCCAGTTAACGTTTCTGGTAGAAAACTATTGGGCAGATAAAGAACAGCAGTTGAGATTTTATTGGAAACCGCTCCTACGGAACAGCATCCACCAGAACCCGAGGGCAAGGACAGCTCCATGGAGGGTCTTTATTCATGGCATCTCCATGAATCCATCACTGCTTGTGGACACGGACACAGCTCCAAGGGCCCAACTCCTGCTGGTGCAGTTTTCCATCTTATCTATAGACTTAATTTCCAACGAAATAACACCAAGCATCAGACAGACATGGAGTACAACATGCAGGTGACATGACCCTCGGGTTTTTCCATAGCCAGTGTTCCTGGGGAGGGGAACACTGATCTCTGGGACCATTCTGGCCTATCAGGAATTCCTTCTCATTTTATGGCAACACACACCAGTACTTACCTCAGGATGCCTTTTGTACTTACTTCAGGCTATCTCTGGACTGCACACTCGGTGACCTCAGTTTCACCAGCAGCACAGGCTGTTTCCTGAGTGTCATGAGCTGATGGAAAACCCCACCGCCTGCTGCAGGAACAAACCCCCGAGATGGAATCAGCCAGCTGGAAAGAATGTTCAGAGTTACATCCCAAAAACAGGCATTCAAATGGCTTGGGAACCCTTTGCCACCCAGCACTCCACAGCCAAGGGAAGTGCAGGTAAAGGAATGATGAAATATATGCAAAATGAGAACACACCAACCAAATCAGGCTGTTGTAAAAGAGGTACAGCATTTGCCACAGCATTTTTATTTAAATCGTATTTAGGAGAAACCGCACCTCTTCTTGATATTGAAGGGTCAACCTCGACACCTCTCTCATAGGGAGTTCCACCACTCAGCAGCAGCTCATACATCCTGTCCAAACAGAGCAGCACAGTTAAATGAAAACACTTAAGGGTATGTGAGAACAGCACAACCACTGAGAAAGAAAAACCCGCTATCTCAGAACCTGACACATCCCTCAATGTTATAACCAGTGTTTTGGATGCAGTAACTGCACCTAACTAAGCAACCAAACCCCAAGTGGTAAATGTGAAACCTGTATTATATTGGGAAGTGAATTATTTGGGGAATTTCTTGTATTGGGAAGTTAATTATTTTTAAAGCAACCAACAGCACCGATTCTTTTGCACAGCTCCAGTATTTTCCTTGAATGAAATTTAGCAATTGTCTCACTGAAATGTTTTTGAAGAGTCACCACTGCAGTGTTTTAGATCTTCCATAAAAATTCCTTAAAGAATAACATAATCTCAGTTCTGTTGAAGCAAGCATGAAATGTAACGTGTAGATACCACGTTTAACTTAATGAAATGGTAAAACAAAATTAGAAATGAGATTTAGAAGATTTAGAGGCTTACAGAACAGCAGGGGTTTTTTTGCCTTATAATCCAGATAAATTCAGAATCCATATATATATCTACCATTATTTGCTAAAAAACCAAGTCTTGCAAGTCTAAGCTACAATGAATCATTTCTGTGAATGAACAGAAAGCTTTCCTACATTTAACAAAATAGAAAGATGTACACTTTATTATTCTTTTAGATCATTGGGCCCAAGAACTAATCACAGATCAGCTGCAAAACACAAGTTTGTTCACACTCTCCAAGTGTGGTGAAAGATTCACTCACAACTCTTATCTGATTCTCGGTCTTGGAAACCAGTCTCCTGATTTTTACATGGGAAAGGGATAAGCAGCAAAGTGCACACAGAGAAGAGGCAGAATCCCAGAGGACTGGTGTGGGTGAGACCTGCCCCAGCAGTGTATAAGTATGGGAGGGGAACTCTGCTCATGGTGTAAAACAGATGTGTGTACAGATGTATGTCAGCACAGAGAGAGCAGGAAAACGTGCCAAACTCACTTGGAAGGGACAGGAATTCCATTAGAAGTGAAAAGCTTCAGGAATGCCCAGCCACAGCTCAGCTCTCCCCTTACACCTGTTGACTAGAAAAAAACAGAAGCATAAGTGCTTTGAGTAGCTGACCAAACCGCAATTAATTATAATCACCCGATCAAAATCGTTGTGGTGACCCCCTTTTTCCCCTTCCACCCCTGTGTGTTGAAAATCACAACCTGCCTTCCCTTAGGGTAGTTCTTCTGGCCCTTACCATCTGTTGTGCTAGAACCTGTTGTACTTCTTAGCAGCCCATCCCAGATGGACAGGCTGTATCTGGGTAAACTGGAGTTAGAAACCACTTTTTGTTTATACTGCTGGAACAGTTTAAATTTTAGTTCCCAAGCTGTACAGCACCTCAGTCTGAAACAAATCACAGAGGGAGAAAACCCGCAGGAGTGAAGAGAGAACTGGTCCCTTGTGATGCCATGCCATGGGATGTTTGGAACAAGTTATTTCAGCGTAAGTACGGGTATGCTCATGGCCATTAGTCAGAAAGTTTTTATTCTCTAGTTAGGGGTATTGTCTACCCATAGAATCCCTCTGTAAACCTGCACGTGGAGGGGTTTATGCTGCACCTTCACACACACTCACATTGCACGTGTAAGTGATGCCAAGCTCAAATAATATCCCAATGTCTGATGACAGAGAGTTGGACCTGACAAAACAGTCACCATCCAGCAAGCTGGGTAAGAGGCCCGTCACCTGATACAGAGAGACGCAGGGGAAACAAAGAAGTTAAGGTAAATATTCAAACCAAATCTTTATTTTTAAAGGCCATCAGGCACATCCCTCACTCATACAGGACCTCACACCCAATCTCACTGCAAATAAAAATGAGAAGAGAACCATTTTCAGTCAAAACCTTATTCTCTTTCTTTCCATGGAGCACAGCTGTGCCACCAAGGAACTTTTTAGTGACAAGCTCTTGTCACTAAGCAAGAAACTTAAATAACTAGTTAGTGCTGTGTCACCCACCCTTGGAGAAAAGGTCCATGTCTGAGGATTTTTAGGCAGCCACGTGGCTCTCACTGTGTGGATGTTGCTCAGCACCTAAACATGACAGTGGGGAAAAAAGCTAAAGCGAGTATTTTTGGAAAGCTCTGCTGCTGTAAGAAAGTGCAGATTACCCCAGATTAACCCAACAGTGCACACAGCAAAGACAACTGGAAGAAAACTGCTGGATGTTGGTATAGAAAGCTGCTCTGCACATATACAGAAAGGGACAGAGGGCTGAGGGCAGGGGGAGCATCTGACCCTGACCCAGCTACTCCCAGGCCCAACACAGGAGAGAGATCAACCCAAAACCACCCATCCCCACAAACACAAAGGAGCCACAAGGCACAATGGCAGGTGGGGGGACCAAAATTATGGGCTCAGAGAAACTCCCGCCCCGGCCCCTCCCAGGGCAGCCCAGCACAGCCCTCAGCCCCAGGGGCAGGGTGTGACTGTCACTGTGAGTCAGAAGCAGCTCCCTAGGTCACCTCACACTGCCCAGGGGATGCGAGTGCAGGGGAAGGGCAGTTTGGGACTGCACCTGACTTACTGTGGGAGGGAAGCAGCAATGGGGAGAAACCAAGGCAGAAAAAGGGAGGGATGGAGGTGCTTTGTGGAGTGACAAGGGTGGGACACAGGGTAAGTGTGCAAGCTTGGCCATGCCTGGTGCCTGTCAGTGCAGTCTGTCCTGCTTGCTCATTAAATCCATTTAGAACTATTTTTCTGGGTGGATGGGCTCAAACTAGAGCAATCTGAGCGTGAGTTAAGCTGCCTGGAAGGCAGATTGTGTGAGTGGGACAACTGGAGGAGCTGGCTACCAGAGCACCCAAGGATCCTGAGAGGCTCCACAGCTCTTCAAGTCACTGCTGACAGGGAAAGGCCCTGCTCACCCGCGTGCCGTCGAAGAGGCAGAGCCGGACGTGTCTGCTCAGCACCTGCACGCTGGCTCCTGGCACAGGGATCATCTTGCAGCTGCACAAACTCACAACTTGGGACACCCGGGTGGCTCTGGCATGGATCTGGAACGCAACTCAGGAAGGGTTAAACCTCCAGGGCCCCCCTGCACGTGGTTTTGTGCTTGGTGGCTGAGGTGGTCCCTGCAGGGATTCTCCCAGCCACAAACCCTGGGCAGTGTTAGCAGCAGAACTCCTTCAAGAGCCTTTAGTTCTCCCATGAGGAGACTGCTACAGGTATTTTAGTGGGACAGACGAAGTCCTAGCAGGAGAAATATTCCAAAAACAGTGCAAATGAAGACATGATCATTAGCCAATAGGAAAGAAGACCAATTAAATTTGTGATGTCACAGTGCTCATGGTTTAAAACTTCACACTAGTCACCCACTGCTTCACTCCAGACAGGGAGGGAACCCCCAGACTGAAATGGCTCTTAAGAGACACCCAACGTGACAATTTATACTGATTTTTTGCCTAGTGGAGAGCAGGACGGGATAACATCTCCTGCCTAAGGAGTCGGGATGGACGTGGCAATCTGCCACGTTTGACAGCAATATTCACCCACCTGCCAGCAATTCCCACCTGGAGATCCCATCACTTCCCAACCCAAAGGCATCAAGGCTCCCTTACCAGTGGTACTCACAGTGTTTTTTTCAGAATTCCACACCAGGTCTTTGAAAGCCAGCTGGGATGGAGTAAGCTCAGGCTGCAAGTAGTGACTCGCTCGAAACTTGTCGCCTGCAACAAGGGTAAGTTTGAAAATCCTTCATTTTTTAAATGATCTTTATTGCCACAAAATGAGCAACACCCAAAACTCAGGTCCAACTGAATATCCGACCAAACAAAACTATGGAAGTGTTTCCTATGAGCACTGGTTACTATTTGTAAGTGTTCTGCAGCAGCACACTCATTTACTTAACAAAAAGAGCTGAAACGTTTTAAACAAGAAGATTAGCAAAACATGAGATGTGTAATAATCTTCCCCAAGAAAAAGGGATGATTAATATAAAATTTTAAAAAATCATCATTTCCTCCAATGTCAACAGGATCTTCCAAAGAGGAAAATCTTTGAAATTATGAGGAAATTTGTCAGGATTTCACACAGATAAATTAAAACCTAATTGCGGGGGGGGGGGAAGCCTTTTATACAGTATTTGATGGGTCAAATATAGCCAATTATAATTAAGCAATACTGCTTGTACTCCAACAGGCTGGTGACCAGCCTGAGACCACAGACACCTGAGAATCCTGCTCTGGAACTATCAGAAGAAATCCTTACCTTTCTCTAAGAGCTGGAAAAGCGTGGATGGGCGGAATCCTGTGGGAACTGCTCCTATGGTGGTCAGTACCTCCACTGTGTCATGCTATTAAAGCCAAAATTATATCAGTACTCCTGCTATTTAACAGCTAATTTAGAATTCTAAACCAGAGATCTGGTGCATCCACCACCCCATCTGAAGAATTTCTGTGGCATTTCTTGCTACCAACCCCTCCCAACCCCCCAAAATAGAGATGCTAATTAAAAACAGCAGTCTGTAATATGAGACACCGTGTTCAGTAAAAGGGCACAGCTTGTTTGCAAAATAATTAACATTATGGCAGGTGAGAGGTGCAAGAAGGGCACCCACCTCTGTGATGGCTTGTACAGCACTCCAGTGAGAGTCTGTCCTGGAAGAAAAATAGGAGTTTTTAGAATATAGCCTTGTGTGGACCAAAATTTAAACACTAAATATGGGTTTGTTTTCAAATAGCAGCAGCTTCATAACCGTAACTAACATCTCAGAACTCCCCAACAAACCAACTCAGGAAGAAAAAAGCATGTGACTCCTGTACTGAAAAGGACCAAAGACCCCTGTGAGGTAATAAATGTACTGCCAGCTTTAAGGGGGAGGAAGAATAATTTTACACTTATTTGCTTTCACATCACTCCCTTTACCTTCTTTTAATTTCAGTCCCATCTGCTGTTTCATCCACCACTTCTATGTGTTCCTCCCTCTCCTCCTGCCTTTCTTCCTCTTTCTTAGGAACCTGCAATTCAGATTCAGAATAGCAAAGGGTGTGATTTCTTCCCACTTCCATCCTTAAAAATGCCCTCTCCAACCACAGCCCGTGTTAATAGTTTAGAAGAGGAGAATTTCTGTCTGTGATGCATCACTGCAGCTGCAGAAAACTATCCAACATTTACATGGACTCACATTGTAGATAAATCATTAAAAAGCCCAAATTAATCCACAGCAGCTTGCAGTCATCAGAGCAGACCTTTAGTGACAAAGTTTTTGACTTCTATATTCGGGAAACTTCTCAGCCACATCTTCACAAGGCACAAAAATGCTGCTATTGATGGATATGTCCATCTCCGTGGATAAAAACACAGCGTTTTTTCCCAAAACCTGGCATTATTTCCAAATAACTGGCATTATTTCCAAATAACACACTCCTGCATGTCCCCACACAAGCACTGTGACCCATTTTATGCAGCTGTATGATCATTAAAAGCCCAGAGGAGAGATAGGACAGAGGTTGCAGCACACCAACCGCAAGGTAGGTCCTGGGAACGAGGCCTCTCTCCCCCTTGGAATTTTCAGCCACCCACCAGCCATCCACCTTCTTGTCGTGGATAAGCAGGATTTCACCTTTCTTTGGCAATGGAAGGAAAGACAGAGACAAAAGACAACCAAATATTTAAATTAAAACACCACAAACTCTTGATTTTGCCTACAACAGAAATCCCAGACGGTGCCACAAGAGAGGGTGGCAAAAGGGACACTGGACTCCAAGAAAACACCATTTCCCCCAAGATCCCACAAGGAACTTGCTGAATCCCAAAAGCATAGGCTTTAGTTATTAATATAGACTGATCTGCAGTAAAAACCCTTAGCAGAGAGTACTTACCTCAAATGTGAGATCCCCTTCCTGCTGTGCATCAAAGTTTCCAACAGCAACACATTCTTTAACGTTTGGATCATCCAACAACTTCTCTTCATCATCTTCTTCTTCTTCTTCACTGTCTTCCTCCTTACTGCTTTCTTCATCTTCACTCTCTTCCTCTTCTTCATTTCCATCTTCTCCATGAGGACTTTTCTGATGTTTCTTATCCCTACCCAAAACAAATCAGGCTTTCTTTATTCTCATTTTCACCAAACATTTTGAAAGTGCTGCCAAACACAGCATTTTCAGTCCTGTGTTTTACTCTTTGTCCCGAAGAGATTCCAAAATCCCAATGGTGCTTCCTCCCTCCCTGTCCTCCAAACATTATCCAACACTCTCAGAAAATCCCAGTGAGCCAGAAATCACTGATCTTGTGAGCACTTCTTTTTTTTGTCCTTCTATTTTTCATATAATAAAAGGGATGAACTAACAGTTTTTCAGGGTCCTTTCCAACCATTCTATAAAAACACAGGTTGTGTGTTTGAGCTACTCACACTGTGGAATTCTTTGTCACGTTATCCCGATCCAAGACAAGGAGGAGTTTCTGCAGCTGCTGGGAGAGTTTTAGCAACAGCTTTTCCTCTTCTTCCTTCCTCTGGCTGTAATTCCCCACCGGTGCGGGCTCGTCAGCCTGGCAAAGACCACAACAAATTGCCCAAAGAATCAAAGTTCCCCTATAAATTTAGTTTTCAAGACACACCTTACAAGCTTTCCCTTCCCTGGGCTGCTCTCACTCCCTCTTCAGTGACATTTTCCTTGCCCTTCCACTCTGCCAAGGTGAAATTCCATGTTAAATTTCGAATTGCATTCTCTGCTTCCAAAGAATGCAGTGGGCTGAGAAATATTTCATGTGCAGAACTTGGACACACCTAAGCATTAAAGTGAGTTTTTAAATAACATAAATGGATATATAAATTGGAGAGAAGCCCAGCAGGGACTGTGCAGTGCTGAGCACTGCTCTTGCCCTGAGGCATCTAAAATTGAAAGTTGGTGGTCTTTAAATGCTTTTTGTGGTGAATTTTGGAGAAAACCACAAACAAATTCATCTCCACACTCACTTTTTTCAAAGCATGGAGAGCACTTGTATTTTCCTCCACCAGTTTCTTCAGCTGGAAACATCTGCATTGAAAGCAAGACAGACAGATGGTATTTTCTTAAAATTCTGCCCCAAACTGTCCCTGCTGACTGAAAAGTGTCATTTCAGGTGCTATGTGTCCAGGCAGCTTGAGAATTCCAAGCTCAAACAGCAGCTTGGCTGATTATTCCCTGTGATGTGCAACCTCCCACTTGCATTTGCAGAATCCCAGTGTAGCGGGGGTTGGAAGGGACCTCTGGAGATCATCCAGTGCCAAGGCAGGGTCACCTGGAGCAGGTGGGAACGTGTCCAGGGAGGTCTGGAATGTCTCCAGAGAGGAGACTCCACACCCTCCCTGGGCAGCTCTAGCAGTGCTCTGATCCCTCCATGGAAAGAAGTCATTCCTCATGTTGAGGTGGAATTTGTGGTTTAGTTTATGGCCATTGCTCCTGTCTTGTCACCGGGCACTACTGAACAGAGTCTGCCCCCATCCTCTGAGACCCCTTGGAGACATTTGTATGGATTTATGAGATCCCCTCTCGGCCTTCTCTTCTCCAGATTCTCCTCCGCCCCAGTGGGCTGGACAGGAGCCAGCCTGGAAAGAAGGAGCAAGGAGACATCTGGACAACCGGGAGAAGAAAGGAAAGATGGAGAGGGAACTCTTTGCTCCTTCTGATGCGGAGTGATGGAGACGGAGGGATCTGCAGGGGCTTCGCTCTTCCCACACACAGAGCAGAGCCGAGCGACTCCTGGATGAGGATAAGACATGGAGCGAGGGCTGGGGTTCGGGACCACCCTCACCTCTGCCAAAGGGCCTCCCGCTTCCCGGCGGTGGCGGCCGCGCTCTCCGCCCGCAGCGCATCCACCTGGAACAGGGACAGGGGCAAACAGGGGCGGTCAGGGGCCAGGGCGGGCCGTGTCCTCCCCGGTATAGCCCCGGTCCGGCCCGGTACCTGCTCCTGCAGCTCCCGGCTCCGCCGCTGCACCCGCTGGAGCGGCCCCCGCGCCCGCCGCTCCGACATCGTCACCGGGCAACGGGAGCGCGGGGCCGGCGCCGCCCGATGACGGACCGGGCCGGGGCGGGGCCGGCCGAGTTACACCCCATCCCGGAGCTCTGCGGGACCGGGGATTCATCCTATCCCGGGGTTCGTCCGATCGCGAGGCTTTGCCCAGGCAGGGATTCATCCCATGCCGGGGCTCAGCCGGCCCCGGCGCTCGGTACCGCACCCCCGGCCCTGGCACTGCGGGAGCTCCCCAAACTCCAAAACCCACCTTCGACCCGAAGAGCCCCGGGAGCATTTATTTGGCTACAAATTGTTTGGCGTTTTGTGATCTTGATCACGGGATCGTTAAGGTTGGGAAAGCGCTTCGAGATCATCAAGGCCAACCCTCAAGGGGCGCTTTTTCCCTCACCCCAAAACTTTTAAAACTTACTAATACAGTTGAAAAACAGCGGCCTGCAACGTGCAGTGAATCCCCTGGCACCTCCCGAACTCAAACAAATACTCTCCTGGAACTCCCTAACGATGGGAAGGAAAGAAGGAACATGCTACAACATTCTCCACAATTCCTTATCCAAAGTGCCAGGAAGAATTCTGCCTCCAAAGCCAACATCCTACATTTAATTTGCTGGTTCACCCTGCCAGTGCTATTTCACCACCTAATTGTCCCCACGCACTTCCATAATGAGGGTTGTTACAAGTGCCCACAAGGCACGTTTTCACATTCATTTCAGAAATGAAAACACATCCAGGAATACCATGTCATGATTTTGGCTACTTTATTGTGTCAGCAGTGCCTCCCGGCAAGGACAGAGCGGCAGGCTTAGAGCTGGACAAGTGCAGACTACCTTTGGCATACAGGAATCACAGAACCACACAATCATTTAGGTCGGAAAACACGTGCAGGATCATCGAGTCCAACCTGTGCCCGATCCCCACCTTGTCACCCAGCCCGGAGCACTGAGTGCCACATCCAGTTGTTCCTTGGACATCTCCAGGGATGGGGACTCCACCACCTCCCTGGGCAGTCCACTCCAGGTTTGGTATCATTGCTCCTGTATCCTCAGTATTCTGTTAGGTCTGTCCGACACGGTTTGGGACCGTGCCTTTTGAAGGATGGAAGAGAAACCCTGGTATTCCACGGATTCTGTCCTTTCCCAGCAGTCCTGCTGTTTCACGGTTGCTGTCCTTTCACAGCCGTGCTGTTCCACGGATCCTGCCCTTTTCCAGCAGCCCTGCAGTTCCACGTGTGTTATCCTTCCCCAGCAGCGCTCCCACACCGTTTCCACCACCCTTCTCCAGGCAGCCGCCGGCGGGGGCCCCCGGAGCGCCGCTGCCGGCTCCGGAGGGGCGCCTGGCGCCGTTCCCGGCTCTCAGGCCGCGTCCAGCTTTTCCTGGGCAGCGGCGAGGCGGCGCTGGAGGTAGCGCTGCCTCCAGCGGAGGAAGCGGCGGCGGAGCCGTCCCGCCTGCCAGCCCACGGCCACGCCGGCCGCGAAGGCGGCGAGCAGCGCCCAGCGCACGGCCCGCGGCCGCAGCGCCTCCAGCACCATCCCGACCCCGCTCCCGGCCGCGCCTCCCGCTTCCGCCGCGCCGGGGGCGGGACCGGCCCCGCTAAAGGCGGCGGGGCCGGGGAAGTGTCGCGTCTGCCCCGCCATGGCCGAACCGCCGGCGCAGGTTCGCCCTGGGGGTTCTTTCGCCCCCTCCCCTCCGCCCCTTCCTTCCTCCCTTCGGTAACTTCTCAGAGCTTACTCTCAGCTCCCCCGCCTCCTGACCGTTTCTCCTGTGTTTCCCCCCTTCCCGCAGGATCTCCTGCTGGCAGCAGCGTTTGTCTCCGATGCGCAGTACAACAGGAATATTCCCTTCAAGACCTCCCCCGAGGCGGTCAGGTAAGCAGGGGTGTGTGCCCCCCATGACACACAGCGAGCTGGGGGGGAGGAAACCACGCACGCTGCGACAGCCAAAAAAATGCGGGGCGCTCGGCTTCACCCGCTGGGTGCTGAGGAGGGTTGGGTGCGTAGGCTGCCAGAAACTAGATTCAAGCTGAAATGCTTAAAGTGGGGCTCAGGACATCCGTATGTGAAGGGTGGGAAAGGGAATTAAAAACTTGCGTCTTGCTGGAGGAATAAAAACAACATAAAGTCTCCCAAGCCTCCGTGGGGATGAAGTTTGGGAGGCTTGGCCAGCCCTCAGCTGTGTGGAAGTGGCGGGGTCACAGGGGGGTCACAGTTGCCCTGTGGGGGAGAAGCCTATGCCATCTGGGCACACCTGGCACTTGTTGCCTTGGAACGGATGACAACAACACATCACACCCCAAAAGTTCAGGTAGTCTGTGGGTGGTGCGGCACCACTGCTAAGGTGTGCTCCGGAAAGGGGTGGGGGAACAGTAATTAAAATCTTCCATTAATTGTGGTAAGTGAAATTCTCCAATCCAAGAACAATTTCCCCTGTAATGGTGACTCCCTTTGAGGTGCTGGTGAGAGGCTGAGCAGCTCCAAGCACACTGAAGTCACTCCTTTTCCTGGGAGACCGAGAGACGTTCAGTGTGTTTTTTCCCAAAGGCTTTGGGTGTGAGCTGCTGTGGAGGTGTAACACCTCTCTGCTTTGGGAAAACAGTGTTTCATATGATTTGGTTCTGACACCTGAATGGTTAAATGATTGGGTTTTGCGCTGTTGCCTCTGGGTGGTGTTATTAGAAGAGTGACCTGAAAGCAGGTTATTATAACCTTGATATTATAATCTTAAATAATATTTATAAGGAGGTCAAATAATCTATTTGTATAATATGATAAATATTAAAGAATGTAATACTTGTTATATATTGTATAACTTTTCCTTGAAAGGGAGTATAGTAATATAATAATATAATTGGAAGCAAATTGCTAAAATTCTGGCTGGCAAAAATATTTGTGTGGGACAGCATGTGCTGCTCTTCCAGGATGCATTTGGTGAGCCCCTGGGGATGTGCCCTGAAGCCTTTGTTTATGGTGCCTCTGCCCTCTTTCCCCAGGCTTTATTATCTCTACAACCACTGGATGATGCGAACAGCCACCTACTTCTTCATCTTTCTCAACCTGTCCCTTGCCATATTTGAAGAGCCTGCTGTGTATCCACTCCCCTTCCTGGTGAGTTTTTGGGGTAGAGGCAGCAAGGGTTTCCCACTGGAAAGGAGTTGTCAGAGGTATCAAGAGAACATAGATGGAGAGAGACTGCTTACAAGAGCCTGGAGGGACAGGATGAGGGAGAATGGCTTCAAACTGCCAGAGAGCAGATCTAGATTGGATACTAGGAAGAAATTCTTGGCTGTGAGGGTGGGGAGGCCCTGGCACAGGTTGCCCAGAGAAGCTGTGGCTGCTCCATCCCTAGAAGTGTCCAAGGCCAGGTTGGACGGGGCTTGAAGCAACCTGGGCTAGTGGAAGGTGTCCCTGCCCATGGCAAGGGGTGGAACTGGATGAACTTTACTCATTCCAGCAGCTTCCAACCCAAACCATTCTGAGATTCTGACCAAAAAGGGGTACAAGAGCTGGATAGGGACTGTAGGAACCATTGTGGCCATCAGCAAAGGCCATTATGACCATGAACAAAGTCACGTTGTTGTTCTCCATCTCAGAGAACAATTCCAGCTTTTTGAGAGATCCCAGTCCCACCCTCACGTGTGAAAGTATAAGACAAATGTTGCCATTAGGCCTGACTTCTCTGCAGCCTTTATTTGTTCTGCACCAGTGTGACTGTGGCAGGTGTGCTCCTTGAATCCTAAGCAAACCCAAATTTGCTGGCTTTAACCTGCCTGTGGCAGGGAATTCCACAAAAGGAAGCCTGGAACTGTTGCTCGGTGCCAGGTATGTGAGTGTGCAAAACAACTGACAGCAAACCCCTCCTTTGTACTGACTCTGCCTTTGTGTCTGTGCCTAAACACCCTTATCTGTGCAGGAAGGGGTAGTGCTGCTCCTGGTTGTGCTGCCTGAGCCCCTGCTCTCCCTCTGCAGGTCACATCCATGCTGGAGGTGTTGTGCCTGCTGGTGTTCCTTGGCCGACTGGCACACTTTGCCACAGTCACCCTGCACAGCGTCTTCTGGAAGGACACCAAGAACATCTGCATCATGGTGGCAATCCTGGTGAGTTGGGCCCAGGGGAGCCTCTGAGGTCCAAGTGGCCAACATGGAGGTGGTTTTTTTTTTTTAACTCCTGTTGCTTTCCTGGTATCAGAGACCTGATGAGATCCATGGCCAAACCAAACAGCTCTCGCAAACCTGTCATGTGTGCACGTGGCTTGTATCAGCACACACTATTTCCTTCACCATCCAGACACATTTCCATTATTACTTCTGGGTTTTTTCCTTCTTTTTCCTGCAGTTATCCCTGACAGACTTGGTCATATATGGGGTGCTCAGGGTATACGGTGTGAGGAGCATCCGATGGTCAAGGATTGTGAGGCCCATCTTCCTGATCAACTTTGCCGAGAGTCGCCAGGTAAAGGCCTGGTGGCATGTCCAGGGGCCTGTCTTTTGGACAGCCTGCTGCTTTCTGAGATCCAGGGGAGGTAACAGGAAGGTTTTTGTGCAGAAAGGGCAGAATTTGGGGTCCTGTGAGTGAAAATTTCTCTCGGAGGTGGGCTGAAATGGGCAAAAGGGTGGATTCACACCACCACAGGCTTCAAACCTATTCTTCCCTGAGTCAGGGGCCAGGTTACTTATTCCTGGAAGTCTCCTGGGTAAACAAGTGTCACGGTGTTGTCAAACTTGTAGCCCAGATATGTATTTGGACTCTGGTTCCTCTCATCACGGGGAGATCTTTGCCCTCCTGCCCAAGACTGCTCTGCTCCTGACTTACAAATGAGTAAACTGTGGTGTGGGGGCCTGGGGGAGGGAGCAGTTGAGCTTTAGGACTCAGAGCATGTGTTTTGTGGCCTGGAGTGATGGATTTCAGTCCCTCACTGGTCCCCTGCAGCAAGGGTGTCTTGGCAGTGCCACAGGGCTCTGTCTGGCTCGCTGAGTTTGTGGTGCCATGTGGGTGGGGATCCTTCTGGGATCTCCGCTGGAGAACAACAAGGAAAGACCTGGGACTCCTGCACAGGTTTTATCAGAACAGAGCTGGCACATCTGGTACCTGTGTCCCACTTGGCTTTCCTGTCCCTGTGGGGGGATTTAATGCAGCTGGGATTGTGAGGGGAAAAGGGGTCCCACTTTGGTTCTAAACCCTTCCCTTCCCCCGGCAGATCCGGAGAGCTTTCCGCAGCATCCGCAACACGCTGCCAGAGATCACCTACGTCTTCCTGCTCTTTATGTTCAGCCTGCTCATGTTCTCCCTTATGGCCCTGAAGCTGTTTGGAGAGAGGTGTGGATGCTTCTTTTGCTTGGAGCTGGATGGGGAGAACACGTGGGATCCTTTGGGCAGGAGGGAGCCTGGTGACTCCAGACAATTATTAGGGAATGCAAGCACTGCTGATGTGTGCAGCTCCCTCAGTGCTTAACTCCAGACTGTCCCTTTCCTCCTAGGAATCTCCAGACAGCAGAAGGTTTGCCATACTTCAGAAACTACCTGGAAATTGTGTTTGACCTTTACGTGCTGGTGACGACAGCGAACAGCCCGGACGTCATGTATGTCATGTCTATATGATCAGTTGTCTTTCTCCCATATTTCCATACATATAAAATGTATTCATGCAAATAGTTTATATTGCTGTGCAGCCTTCTTTAATTTGCACAGCACTGTTAAAATTCTGTGAGGGTTGGGCTTCCCGTCCTCACCTGTTCTAACTGGGTTCCCATTTTGGTTGGCAATGGGAAGGTGCCATCTAAGAGTGGGACAGGGAAGAATGCATGTTTGTCTGCATTCTGGAGATGTACTGAGCACAACTGGGGTGGTACAGGAAATCTGGGAATTTAAGTAGAGGAATAAAATGCTGCTCATCCTCTTGGAGCAAGGAAAAAGGAGGTCTGAGTGCAGTGAGGGTCAGAGGGTATAAACCAGCTTAGGACTGAGGCATCACCTGAAGTCTCTGCACTTAAATGTGGCCACACTGACAGAAGCTTAATCTCTGTGCTCTCCCTCCTGCATCACTTCAGTCAAAGCAGGATGAAAACCAGCAGAAGAAAACTGTTCTCTAGCTGAACTAATGAAGTTTTTAGCTTGGGTGTTGCCTTCCTATTACAACAGCACTTAGAAATCCAACTGGGAGTCTGTTTCCTTGTGGACTCTCTTTCCCTGTGTGTCAGCCTAGCAAGCAGTAATCCCTCTCCCCTTCTCTAGGATGCCAGCATTTGACTTCAGCTCCTGGTACGCCCTGTTCTTCATTGCCTTCGTCATCGTCAACACGTACATCTTCATGTCTCTCTTCCTGGCTGTGGTGTACAACAACTACAAAAAACACCTCAAGGTAATGCTTGGAGGGGGAATGGCATGCTGTGCTCTGTAACCTGGTAAGGAAACCTCTGGCTTGCCCTTGGAAGCTTTTCCTGTTGCGAGGGTTGCTGTGAGTTCTGCTGTTGATATTTAAGAATTAAGTATTCTGTGGTGTTTTGAACCCAATAGACAGGAAGTACATGTCTCTGCAATAGCTTGGAGGCTTAGTCCTAGGTCTGAAATGCTGCCTCCATGCAGGCAACTGTTCTCAGATGGTTTTAAGTGCACAGCACACTTGTTCTGCCACTGCATGTGCTCTTAAAGCAAGGGAACTGGAAATGGGAAGTCTGAGTAAATCAGAATTCTTGTTCTAACCAAACTGTGGAGGGGCAGTCTGGGATTTGTGATCAAAGAGGGAGGGCTGGAAATTCCTGGGTGCTCCCACAAGGGGACTGGTTGTTTCTCAGGAAGCAGTCTGGGTGTCCCCAGGGTTCCAGGTTCTTTAGCCTGCTTGTAATCCCTTGCAGAAGAGGATCTCCACCCTGATTTCAGCTGTATTCACTTATGAATGTGGACGCATCCTCTTTGCTTCTGTGACCGTACAGATCCTCTGATCTTTGTCGCTTCCTTCCTGTCTGAAGCTTCCCTTTGTCCGTCCTTCCGTTTTTTTCAGTGCTCTCCCAGCATCCAGAAATCTGTTGATCCTTCCGGAGCGCTGCCTGTTAAACACCATTTCTCATCATCCTCACTACCTGTGCTGTACTTTGTATCTAACATCACTCCCAGTGTGTTCCCCTGAGTCTCGTCTCGCTTTTGTATTGTGAAAATAAGATTATTTATGAAAAAAGGAGGGGGGAGGGATGACTGGAGCTGCCTGAATCTCGATGCTCTCCCTAGAACGAGATCCGTAAACTTGCTTACATGAAGCGCCGCAAGATGATCGAGGCCTTCAACCTCCTGAAGGAAGAGGAGGGAGAGCAGCTGGTGGTTCGGGAAGCCCGCTGGAAGCAGCTGGTCAAGCTGGTGGCTCCTGATATCAGCAACTCCCACCGGGAGCTGCTGCTCCGCATCTCGGATGACGAGCAGAAGGGATTCGTAGGTGAGCACGCGCCCGAGGCAGTGGGGAGATGCTGGGGGCAGGAGCCTGATCCTTCAAGGGGTTAGACTTTGGGACTTGTGGTCTCTAATGGCTTGGAATAACAGGATCATTTTAAATAGAAAAGACCTCCAAGATCCTTCAGTCCCACCTTGTGAACTAGCTCAGAGCACTGAGTGCCATGGCCAGTCATTCCTTGAGCACCTCCAGGGTTGGGGACTCCAGGCCCTTCTTTCTCTTTCCCGACAGATTCCTGAAGTCCTGAAAGGTTGTCCTTACTACCTGTGCTGTAGCCCATGTCATGCACACCGTGGGTGGCTCTTCATGGCCATTTGACATCAGGCCAAGCTCTCCATGGTGTGTGTGACCTCCTGTTCTCAGCACAAGATAAGGAAAACCTCCCTTATAATCAGGTTCTTCCAAGCAGTGGCTCTCCATGCAGTCCTCCAGATCCTCTCACTCTGCTCCTGCTGGTGTGGGAATATCAGGAGGGATGGGTCAGTTTCCTTGTGTGGGATCATTCTGTGGTGGTTGTTGCCCCGTGGTTTGAGCCAATGCCCCTGGAATGGGTTGGAGGAGCTGTTTCAGTGCCAAGTTCGGCCTGTTGTGGACACCACCTGGGGCCCGGGCATTGCTGCCACTGTGAATAGATCCCGGCTCCAGATCTGCCTTTGCCAGACACCGTGCTCTTATTTAACAACAGCAGACTGATGTGTGACGCTCTCCCCTGCTGCAGACAAGAAGTCCTTTGTGCAGCTGGCAGACCTGCTCAACATCCAGGTGGTGACGCTGACGCTCCGCAGCCACCCCCTGGCGCGGTGGGTGCCCCGCCTGTACGGCTCGGCAGCCAGTCGGCTCCTGCGCGGCCTGGTGAGGCACAGGTGAGGCCCTGGGGGGCAGCTCCACAGCCCGGGGCTCACCTGCTGAGTGCACACTGGGTTTAGGCCGGGGCTTCTGTGCACCAGCTCTGCTCTCTGCCTGCCTTCAGTGGTGTGGAGAAACTACGGGCGAGTCCCACTTGTTCAGCTCTTGTGCCGGTGCTGGGTGTAACGGGGTTTGTGGCCTGCCTTGAAGGACCAGGCTAAGGCCTTCACTGGAAGCTGAGCTGACCTCAGCAGTCTCTGCGGCAAGGCTGCCTTGTGCTGCCTTATCTGCCTTATCAGCTCTTACCAGTCGGTACAGTGAGCTGTAGTGCCCTGGTTCACCTCTGAGTCTTCCCAGAATTCCAAAATTGCTCCAGTTGGATGGAACGTCTAGAGAGAGTCTGGTGTGACCCATTGCTCAAAACAAGGTCATCTGCAGTAGAATATTGAGGGCTATGTCTAATTGGATCCAGAGTATCTCCAAGGATGGAGACTCCATAATTTCTCTGCAGCACATTTGCAGTGTTTGACCACCCTCAATTAAAAAAAAAAAAAAAAAAAAAAAAAAGGCTTTTTTATTGAAATGGAAGTTCCTGTATTTCAATTTGTGCCCTTTACCTCTCATGCTTTCACTGGACACCACTGGGAAGAGTCTGGCTCCATCTTCCCTACACCTTCCCATCAGGTATTTATACGTACTAAGCTGTTCCTGACCCTTCTCCTTGTCAGGCTGGCAACTCCAGCTCTCCCAGCACATCCTGTCAGACTGCCCTGTCCTTCCATTGGATTTGTGACCCTTGGATGTACTAGTTGGAGTGTGTTCAGGTCTCTCTTGTACTGGGCAGCCCAGCTGACACAGCACTCCAAATGTGGCCTCATCAGTACTCAGTAGATGGGAAAAATCTCTTCCCTGGACCTGTTAACATCACTCTCCCCTTTTTATGTCAGGCTTCAAGAGGAAAACTAAACACCTCAGTAACTTCCCTAAAGTCTCAGGTGTGGGGAGAACTGATGGATAAAGAATGTCTGAGAGAGGAGGCAAAGAACTTTAGAAGTGACTGTATAACTTTGACCTTGGGAGTGACAAACTGATCTCTCCTTCTCCTTGCAGGGCTTTTGTTTGGGTTTATGATGCAATCATCCTGATAAATGCCATCTTCATTGCTCTGGATGAGGAAACCCCTTACATCTCCTATGCTGAGTGGGTGTTCCTGGCTCTGTACATCAGTGAGATCCTCCTGAAGGTGTACACGTACGAACCAAGGGCCTTCTTCGGGAAAACCCAGTTCTGGAACTGGTGAGTGGGATGAGGTTCATGCTCAAAGTGGTGTGAAGTGTCTCTGTGTTTGGCTCCTCGAGGACTGAGTGGCTCCTGGAGAGATGGGCTGCCTGACTCCTGTGCCAGGAGGTGTTATGGTGATGTGAGTCAGAGGATGTTATGCTCTTTCCTGGCCTGCCCTGGCTCTGAACTACTGTTCTCTGCCCTGACCCAGGGCACTCTGTAGCGTGTGAAGATGGTGGACAGGGGAAAGAGTTTTACTAAACAAAGCTTCCCCACCTGCCCATAGTCTGAGATGGCACAGGGCTGCCTGGCACAGATGTGAGGAAGAGGGGTGGCTCCTTGTTTAAGGCCCTTCCCCATCACCCCAAATCTAACAGCGCTGCCTTCCCTCGTGCCAGGTTTGACACTCTCATCATCTTTGCTGCCCTGACTGCAACGATTCTCAATGCCACCCTGAAGTCGAGTAAGTGCAGCTTTAGCAGCCTGCATGCCTGGGCATCCTGGTGGTCTCCGTCAGCCTTCTGCCATCACCTCGGGCTTGGGTGGCTTTTGGACAGGACAAGGAATTTCCTGGAGGGTTTCTAAGAACTAACACGATCTTTTCTCTTTCTCCTTTGTTTTTTTTTTGTTTTGTTTTGTTTTGTTTTTTGTAGCTCCCTGTTACAGTGTTTAACAAGGACATAATAGTAATGAATTGATGAACTTTATCTTAACACTTCCCTGCTTACTTTTCATAATGAACATGTGGTTTTTTTTTTTTTCCTTTTCTCAGCCATGAAGTACAACAGCCAGCAGATCCTGGACATCGTGTTCATCCTCCGAGTGCTGCGGCTCATCCGCATTGTTGACAGCATTCAGAGGTAATGCAAAGAACAGGGAGGGGAGCTGGTTTTTGGGAAGGGGGTGCTCTGTGCCAGAGGCTGGCTGAGAAAGTGCCTTGAGTGCCCTGCATGGCCCCTTTGGGGCCACCATGGCCACTCCACAAAGCCTCCCAAGGCCTTGTCCCAGCATGCCTGGGATAAGCCCAGTTGCTGCAGCCTCTCTGGACACTTGGTTTGTTTATGTGGGGAGCATTTGGTGGCTGGGATGTGACAATAGAAGTGTCAAAGAGCCTCCCCACAGCAGATGCTGTGACTCGTTTGCTGTAGGTTCCGGGTCATCATGAACACCCTGATAAACATCGTCCCGACGATGCTGACTTTTGGTGGGCTGACTCTGGTAAGAAATCCTGGTCTCTTAGCTTAAAGCGCTCCAGTCTTACGGGAATGTGTCTTAACTCTCCCACTTGTGCTGTTTCCAAGGGGATAAATGCAAATCCCTGGATGGCAGGCCCTTGGAACTGTGAGTGTCCATTTGATCTGTGGTCATTGCTCAAGCAAATGTGTGCAGAGGGGCTGGGTTCCCGCTGGTCATGATCTTCCTTGGATCCACGGGGAAGTGAAGGAGTTCTGGCTTTGCATCAGAAGGAATCAAACATGGTTTGGGCAAGAGGCTGAATGAGAATCCTGGTTCTCAAATGATTTCCTAGAAGTGGCTTCCGTTGTGATTTGGGAATGCTTCCTTTCCATGTATTTATAGCTCTTGGCTTACTATTCCTGCCTGGTGGCTACTGTTGGGTGGCTTGGGTCTCTTGGACTCCATGCAGCTCCTCAGCACCTTGCTGTGCCTGAGGAAACAGGGAAACCTGCTGGGATGCTAAGCTTGCCCTGGAGCTTGCTGCTTGCTGGAGAAGCAGGTGACGGGGTTTCTCTTCCCAGGTTGTGTATTGTGTATTTGCTATCGTTGGCATGGAGTTATTCCATGGGAAGATCCAGTTCTTCCCCGCCGACTCCAACGCTCCTCATGCCCTGGCGTGCGGGAATGCAGCCCTGAAGGATTCCCTGTTTGCCCGGGGCAAGTACTGCAAGAACAACTTCAACGACTTCGCCTCCTCCTTCATCGTCCTCATGGAGCTCACCGTGGTCAACCAGTGGCATGATATCCTTTGTGGTGCCGCCTGGAGCTTGGGCAGCAGGACTCAGTGATCCTTGGGGGTCCCTTCCAGCTCAGGTTATGCTGTAATCCATGCTCTGCTCTTCCCCTGCTGCTGCACATGGACAGACAGCAGGGAAGCGGTCTGTGCTGTGGGGGTTTTTGGGTGGTCTTTCCCGGTTCTTCCGTCAGCACCTTGTTCTCCTCCTGCCCTCTTGTCCTTAACTTCCGCTCCACTCTTTGCCAACGGATTTGCCAATGTGACAGTTCAGCCTGCCAAGCTGTACTTCATTGCCTTCCACATTGTGATGGTGATAATCATTGTCAAGTGAGTTTTGGGTTGATTTCACCCGCTTGGGGGGAAGGGGGCCCGTGCCCCTGCCAGGGCACTGCTGGTGGTCCCAGGGTCACCCCTGCTGTGCCATCTCTGAGATGGGTGGGATATGTTCAGGGGGATCTGCTCCATCCTTGTCCCCACTGAGTGCTGCTCTGTTGTGGAGCTTCCCATCTCCAACAGAAGGAGGGGGTGGAGCACTGGGAAATGAGCCTGGGAATACTGAGACAGTCAGAGGTGCCAATAAGGAAATGCTGCCATGTAATTCTGCTCATCATTTTTTTCAGCATCTTTGTGTCCTTCATCTTGGAAGCTTTCTTTGTGGAGTACTCCCTGGAGAAGAGTGAAGTGGAAACTGCCATCGAGCAGAAAATCCAGGAGCTGGGAATGGGAGTTCAAGAGTAAGCCCCCTGAATGGGCAGAGCTTGGAGTGGCTGACAGGGGCTGTGGGACTGGAGGGAAAAGCCACCCTCTGTGTTGAGGTGTGAGCTGAGATTCCTCTTCCTTGTTACAAAGTTCTGGCTCCTCAGCCATGCAGGCCACGGGCATCGTCCTCCCTTGGCATTGCCAGCCCAGGGCTCCTGCCCAGAGGACAGGAGATGTGCTGGCATTAACCCCATGGCTGGTGTTCTCCCTGCCCTGGAGAACTCATCGCTGCTGGGATCATGTGGGACCCTGGGATAGGATCTGCCCCCCTTCCCAGGGTAACTTCCAGCCCCTTCTGTGCAGGGATGAGCTCCGGGATGAACAGCTCCTTGATAACATGGAGAGTGACGAGCACGAACTCGAGAGGGAAGGTGGGACGAAGCCACAGCCCAAAGGCCTGGTGTTTAAAATTGCTTCCAAACGTAAGTGTGTCCCTCCAGTGTGTCCAGGCCTTCAGAGAATCTCCCAAGCTATCCTGCTCAGTGTGGGCTATAAAACCAGCTAAAACCCACCTGGAGATGTTGGGAGAAATGCAGACACTAATGTTAGCTGTTTCTTTTTATTTCTGTAGCAACTTTTCCTCTCCTACCTCAGCCCTTCTATGTTCCTTGTCCTCATTCAACCACCCTCTGAAGACACAGCCTTGGTGGCTGAGTAGTTCCTGCATTGCCAAGAATCCTGCTTTCCTTTCTCCTTCCTCTATGGACTTTGCATCCTTCCGGGCTTGGATCATGGGGTGACTATATCCTCCTTTCTGCTACTACTTTCCCTTCTCCTGGATCTCTTGCTGTTCCTCAGCAGCTTCCCAAGATCCCTCTTGGCTGGCTGGGGTCAGGTGTCCATTGTGTGGGAATAGAAGGGGTCAAAATCCTGAAAAATGGTCTTATGTGTGGGAATAGAGGGGCTTAAAATCCTAAATAATGCTTTTATCCTTGACAAGCGCCCACAGTGCTTAAGGTATAAAAATATATTTTTATATATATATGGGTGGAGTAGTTTGGAATATAACCTGGGGCATTTTCTTGTCTCTCCAGGATACAGGACGGTGGATGCTCTGCTCCAGCGCATGTTTGAGGCAGAGATTCCCCTGGAGGACGAAGGCCCTTCCTTTGAAGAGATCCTGAACTTGTCCCCCAGTGCTGCCGTTCCCAGGAATTCAAGTTCCGAGAGCGCGGCGTGACGGGTGGGTCGGGAAGGACGAGCTGATTCCCGGCTGTCCAGGCCCCTGGAGTTGTTCCCTGGCTGCTCCCGTGTGGGGCCCGGGTCACGCGGTCTAAGGGGCAGCTGGTGCCCCAAACAGCTCCGCCATGTAAAGGAGCTTTATCCCATGTACAGTCTATAAATGCTGGGATTGGAAGGCGGAGGGGGGGTCGGGGGATCCGGCTGTGCCGGAGTCAGGATGTTATGGGATAAGTACTTTTGTAACTGGAATTCTGTATGCAGCACTTTGCTATGCAGCTCTGGAGCAGTGTACACTGAGGAGAGCGGCTCTGGAGCACAATAAATCCAGCAGTGTGCAAAAACGATGGAGTGTCTTGGAGTTACTGGTGGGAGAGGGTCTGGGGTTCTGGGAACAGGGCTGGGATGGGGGCAGGAGCTGGGGGCTGCTCCTCGCTCTGATACTGCTGAGGGCACAGCCCGACCCTGGGCTGGGAGAAATCCTAATGGGATTGGTTTGGGGCTTGGCTCTGGCCTTGGTTTTTTGGCCCAAGACAAACTTTTCAAAGCTGGGAGCAAGGCAAGTGCCAGGGAAGAAAATTCCAAGGGGCTGGTGGGAAGGGCTTTCTCCCAGGCCATGGCCCTGTTGAGGCTGGAATGATTTAAAAAGATTTGATG